>CAOLHI010002902.1:0-216816 GCA_948474755.1 Ctenosaura bakeri
TGCCATTAATAGGCACTAATGCATGCAAGACATTTCCATTAACACAAAACATTCAACAAATTGCTGCCATCTGGATTAGCAAACAATACTCCATGGAACATGGCTTCTGTTAATAAATGTTTCTTATTGTTGGGAAATCTCTAGTGGACCAAATTTGTCAAACGCACCAAAGGTCTAAAGGTAAAATATAGTAATTAAGACCTTCACTTTATTGATTGGGCAGCTTAAGTAATTTTTCATTACTAGCATAAGATTTAATTCATAAAAGTAGTTAAAGATTCTGACTTGGCACTAGCCATTAGCATGTAATTGAACTAGTAAAAAAGATCAGTTTAACCTATGTTGATTACCACCTTATCTTTGAAAGGCAATTAAGGACCTCAATCATTGCAACAAGATTTGATTGTGTGGCCTTTATTGGACATTGATCTTTCAGCAAAGCGCAGGTACATTTTCCATTAATTTACAGTAACACAGTTTAACTCTGATACCTTAGACTATTGACCTGGATAAGGTGTCAGGCTAAGTACTTGCTTAGGTTAAGATGCTCCCACTAGTCATTACTGTTTAAAAGGGGATGCTGAAAAAAAGGCTGATACCCATCAACTAAGTTTAGACTAAGGTTTCAGTTATCGGCATTTGTTTCATTGTGCTTAACAACAAAGTTCCTAGCCTTTAGAATGTCAGCCCCCTTGCTCTTTTTAAACATCAGCCCTGTACCGAGTGAAAGAGATAATTAAAGCAAAGCATACAAGGCCGCTCCTATTGGGTTTCAAAGGAGAATGGTGCAGATCACATTTCCTGAAAGTTGAAGGGTCACTGTGCATTCCAGTCATCTTCGGTATGGAACACAAAAGTTAATTTGAGAGACACGTGCACATTACCTATCAAGAGTAATTTATGATCCATGGAACAGGATGGCCAAGATCTGGGAGGTGGATTTTGAATGCCCGTCAGATCCAAAACCAGTTTCCCACATTGTGTTCATTGATATTTGGGGGAAACAGGACTGAAGCCCACAAAAGCATGTGGCTCTGGCCAGGATCTAAATAAAGTAATCCATGTTCCTTAGCTAGCCAGCAAATACTCACAAAGTTGATGCTCACAAAGTTGATGCAGAATTACTATTTAGCCAACATGGGACTAATTTAAGCCAATTTTGTATCGCATAGAAACAGTCTAATTTGTTCCTAAATTTTCTCATCTCTTAGAAAGAACATACTCCATGCATAAGACAGTACCCATGAAAATATTATGGGGTTGGACTCGATGGCCTTTGGGGTCTCTTCCAGCTCTATGATTCTAGGAACATGTGGAAGATGCACCTTTGTCTCCAATCACTCATATCTGAGCACCTGTGCTACAGAACCAGTGGAATATCCTCCAAGGGAGAGCCGCCTGGTAACAACATTTAAATAGTACGCTGCACACTCCTCTTCTAGCAGGCATTTAGTCCTTAATTCTTATTTTTTACTTTTACTATTGGCAGCTTTACTGCTGGCTCTTTATCATTTTAATATTTTAACATTTTGATATTGTTTCAGCTGATTAAGTTGTTTTGGTTGCTAAATCCATAATGCTGTTGATTTTTTAAATAAATATTTGTGAACACCTTGATTGTATTTACCAGCTGGGCGATATATAAACCTCTTAAATAAGTAGGAACTTATAATTTTTATAAAGAGGTAAATGTCTGGGTTTATCAGAGCTGAGACAAGCTTTCCTTCATTTTATCAAAATGGATGGAGGTCATCTTCCAAATTACCTAATGACACATCCTCTATAATTCTGAGACTGCAAAGAAACAATTTTGAGGGATAGAGGATGTGAGTGTGTTGTCAAAGAAACAAGAAAGAGTACTGAGGTGCCTTAAAAGTGCATAAAATGAAGTGGGCCAAAATCACCTAAATAAGATGGATTGTCTCTTCAAAGCCACAAAATTGTTTGTTCTTTTTTTTCCAGAAAAAAAGAGCCCTTATTACAAACAAAATCAACAAGTCTTCTCTATTATCTATACAAGGAAAGACTTGCATTTTGTGAATACCATTATCTTCCCGGGATGGAATCATGTAGCCCTCTGAATTTTCTTGGACTACAACTCCAAACACTCCTCATAATTGGCTATGCTAACCAGGGGATGCTGGAACTTGCAGTCCAACAACACCTGGAGGACTGCATGATTCCTACCTATACTCCAACAGGCCACACAAAATCCTCCCTGGTAAATGATATTATATCTGAACTCTGACCTCAGCTGTCTTGCAAGTTCATCTTCCACCATGATCAACTGGAGAAGAGCAAGAGGTCTATTGATTTTCATGTAATAAAATAAAATATTACATTTGCTTAATTGTTACATAGCAAGAACACTGAGCAAGCAATCAAGTATCTATTAACGCTGCAAGTAGCACTGAATTGTACTGGATCAATAGAGTAGTTTGTCAAAGAGGTCCTCCACAGAGGGTTGCCCATCATCCTATAGACAAGGAGTCATGCTGCCTCCACTTATCAAAAGCAGGTAAGCAAAGTCAGCAGTCCCCATTATCAGAAATCAAATAGTTTGCAGCTAGTGGACAAGCCATTCCAAGGAAAAACTGTATTTATAGTGTCGTAATTAAAAAACATTTTATCAGCCTTGTGTTGAGGCCCAGTAGAGGAATATTGACAAAATCAGAAGCAATGAATGAGCAGTATTTGACTCTAAACTTATGAGCTGCACTTATTTAATTTTGCCTGTTACTGGGAAAATCAGTTCCAGCCAATCTAGCAAAATGCTAATAGTCACTTTTATTATTAATGAAACTTAATGTAACACGCCGTCTGCTCCTCTGTGTAAACTATTTATTTAACTTGGCCTAGAAATATTCTTTGGAAACAAATACACCAAGGTGCTTCTTTGATTACAGTTTTGTTTATAGCTGCTTTTAAACAAAGCACACGTATTATCTGAATACAATATAAAACACATTCAAAATTCAAATCAAACATATTCTTAAGAGATATAATTCCATATATTATCATAACCCTGTCCTTTAAAAATAAATATTTATTTTCAATGTAGCAAATTAGAAAATATTTTGTCAAAATATTTATTTAGAGCAAACAAATTTCCCCATACTCTCTTGAACCTGACAGCCAAACTTGATGGACCCACAACTTTTTGCTTATTATCAGTTACCCTTTAAAAAGAGAAAGAAAAGTATGTTTGGTTGGGGGGCATGTACAATTTCATGCCTTAACTATACATCAAGCTCAACAGCCAATCAAGGTCCAACCAGTTAGTTAAGTCTCATTGGGTTCAATAGGGGAGCAAACTGTATGCATAAATTTCTGCCACTGAAATCAACGGGGTTGAAAACTGCTCAGTTTTGGCTGGATCACGCCCAGCTACACCACAAACCACCTACTCACATTTGCCCTGTCTGAACAGTGCAGGCAAATCTCTGAAATGAAGAAATATTTTGCCTACTTGGAATCTTTGAAGATAACATCTGTTCAGTGACACAAGACTGAAACTCCACTTAGAGTAACACTAGTTTTAAAATAATCTAATTTATTTTGAACAATGTAATCACGTTCAAATTCAGAAATTAGTCAATAATCTCATCTATGAGAATAAAACACACACATATTCAGTATATAAGAAGAAATAGTCCCCGCATCATATATATTCTCTATAGTCACAGCTAGAACTAGTTTCTGGAAACAGAAGCATATTCAAATGATGTCTCAGGCTGGGTTTTTCCTCTATGACTACAATTTACTCCATTGTGCCTTTTATGTGTCTGCCAGACCCAAAGAAACCCAAAATGGTACCAAACGAAGAACAGGGACATGTTTTCCTAAGAGCAGATGGCAAACATTAATCTATCCCAGTACCTGTGCTTTTAAGCGGCACAACACAGTCACGTGTGTGCTTTGCTCCGATAACCAATGGTAGTATGATCTCTCTCTCTCTCTCTGTTTAATACATGGCGCCTTCATCTTCTTTACTGAGGAAGTAAATAGTGACTGGGCCGTGCTGTGTATGAACAGTCTCTGTGACCGTGGCAAGGAACCAGGAACCAATTCCATATAATAAAGTTGGGATGCCTATGGGGAAAAAAAAGAAAACAAACAAATGTCAAACATGAATTAAAACCTCTCAAATCTCATTTGATTTAGAACAGCAGCTACACTGCACTAGTGATCAATGAGTAGTCTGTAGCAGCAAAACGAGAAGACACGGAATGGGGTGAAAGGGAGCATAAAGACAAGAGTCAAGTGAGAGATAGGAATGCATAACCCCCAGGGCTGTGCACCCTCTCCCAAACGTACCACTGTGGCTGCTGGTCTTTTTCTAACTTGGGCCTAATGCTGGGAGAAGCCGGAGAAGCACACCATCACCCCAACACACAGGGGAGCAACATGAATGGCTGAATTAAAAAAGACAGTATTCCACCACGCTTTAAGACCAAGCTGGCTCCTTGTGAACAAGACATAAAGCATGTTGAGGAACAATCAGAGATCTACAGAGATCATCACTTTCCTTATCCTTTAATTCTCTGATGCCCGTGCACAGGGCAGCTTTACAAAGATACACTCAAGCCTTGAAGAGTCGAGGCTGCTCTCTTGAGAATACAGGTGTAATCACATGAGCTCCTAAGTTAGTGCTTTCAGGAGTCTTCCTTTATTTCCCAGAAACTTGTCAGTGACTGGTCCAGGGACCACCACTTTGAGTAGCATTGGTTTAGATTATAAACCAGGACTTTGAGAAGAGTCTATATTCCTGCTCCTTCCTTGACTTCCCCTATCGTGGGAATGGTAGCTAAGGAAATGTCTGAGGTATTTTAAATAGAAATAACAATTGCATTCCCCACCACAGTGGTCGGACTGGTTACTCCTGTGAGGCAGGAGGATATGCTGGTGGCTGGTAGGGTCTCCTGTGTCAAACAGGCTTTGGCTGAGGAGACAGACAAAAAGTGGGCAACAGCAGTAACGGTGTGTGTGAGTGAGTGTGACAGACACTGGCGGATGATCTCTCAGAGACAACGGCAGTGGTACCACAGCTAACACTTGTTAGTGCCGCATGGTAAACTTCCTTCTGAGCACCTTTTACCAGGAACACCCTACGATGAGACGATCCAACATGAAGCAAAAGACGGAGCCAGAAGACGGGACTCCCAGGTCGGACGGCACTCGAGATGAAGGACGTTCGTCCGCTGACGTGCTCAGAAGCAAATGGAAAGTCCGGAGCCTTCTGAAGCAACACTCACCGAAGTTTACCAACTTGAGGGCCGTGAAGAAGCAGTTGTGCACGGCCAGGTCCTGGCGCGGGGCCCGGGAGCAGTGGTACTTGATGAAGGGGAAGCAGCCCGTCCGCAGGACGTGGTAGTTCGTCCCTTTCACCTCCCAGTTGAAGTTGGAGAGCCCGAACTGGTCGTTGCGCACCGAGCTGTACTTGACGCAGTAGGAGGTCCAGTGGGGGAGCCCCCTCTGCAGCAGGTGCTGGCTCAGCACTTCGGAGGCTGCGGGCTTGGCGGAGCCCCCCGAGGGCCGGAGGACCAGCCGGAGGACCCCCTGGTGCGCCTTCTGCAGGGCCCCAGCCGGGACCCCCCTCAGCAAGGGCTGCGAGGCGGCTCGGCCCAGCTGCTGCTGCTTCCCCATGGGCTAGGAGGCCCCCAGACCCACCATGCCCAGCCGGAGAGCCCCCCACCCCCCTTATCTCCCCCTTCCCTCAAGGCGGGGGCTGAGAAGACCTCTCTCAGCGGGCTCTGCTCCCGAGGGGCCTTCCCTTTCCCCCTCAGCTCCCTTTCCTCCTTCTATGAAGTCTTCCTCAGAATTTCCTTCTTCCCCCCTCCCCAATAACACAACAGAAATAACTTTTGCTGCTTCCTAACGCCCCCCAACCGTCAATTATCCCAACGAGACAGTGCCTTCGTCAGCTGCACCCCTTCCACAAGGGCCTCTCCTGACACGGATCAAAACCAGTCACGCGCGCCCCCAGACCCCACTTCTTCCCGGCCAGACCCCTCCCCCGTTCTGAGCCCCTCGACTACCCTGCGCCTGCGCGGGCGCCAACCGCCGCTTCGCCTAGCCTCTGCGCCTGCGCCAGACTCTCCGCCGACTTTACTCCCCCGCCCATCCCCGAGCGTGCGCGACTGCCCGGCAAGAACGTCATTTTTTTTTAACTCCTCTGGCTGTCGGTCACGTGCGCGGGCGCGAGCGCGCGCCCCCGCCGCCGCCGCGCGAGCGGCCTTAGGAGGAGCGCGCGAAGAAAGAAAAGCGCGGGAAGGGCTGAGGCGAATTCCGAGGCGATGATGAACAGATAAATAAATAAATAATAAACGGCCTCGGGGTCCAGCCAAGAGGGTGGCTGCTCAGAAAAGAAAAAGTCTCTGGTAGATGGGCTTTTACCCTGCCTGTGATGATTTATCTGAGAGAAAAAGTTCAGTTTTGGGCCATTAAGTGTATCGTGTTTTTATATTGGGGGAATGGAAACCCCCCAAAAAGCAATAAAAAATATGTGGGAGCTGCTCCCCCCAATCCCCAGCCTTGGGGGAATTATGAGCAGCATTTCAGACTCAGCAATGCTGGACCAGTGAGCTGTGGCGTGAAAAGGCTGCGCTAATTAATCAATTTACTCCAGGAGAACATGCCCGGCTTATGTACCGGAAATGTGCTACAAGCCCCTGATGGTTCATCATCCTCGCCTACCAATTTTTTATTTTTTTTTTTGACACTAAGTTTTTGATAATTGGTACAGCAGGGAGAACTCTTTAAGAGGCTTCTCCGTCAGGATTCCACAGGAGGTTGAAAGTGGAATAATCGCAGTAGAACAACATGGTGTGGAAACGGCCTAGGTTTCTGAGTCGGGCGAAACAATGAGGCAGCCGGTGGTGGCCGAGGAGAGATGGATGGAAGGAGGGAAGGGAGAGCTCAGTGCTGGTGCTTCCTTGGCTCCCTAGCTTGAGAAAAAGGGGTGCAGTTTGGGCCCCCCAGCATTTCCTTTTTGACCAAGCAGAGGATCCGAAGAAAAAGCCAACAGACTCAAAAGCCTGCTTTGGTCCTTGTTTCCACCCCCTGCCAGAACCAAAGCCTTGGTTCTTACCTTAGGCCATTTCCGCACGAGACTGTTATAGCGCGATGATTCCACTTTCAACCTCCTATGGAATCCTGGCCCCTCCCGAAACTGCAAACCCCAGGATTCCATAGGCGGTTGAAAGTGGAATCATCGCGCTATAACAGTCTCGTGCGGAAATGGCCCTACACAGCAACAATTCATTGATTAATCTGCCTTAGTTAACAACCCAGTAGAAAAAGGGGAAAGAAGGGCGAAAAAGAAACATAGCAGCACCTTTAAGACAAACTGGATTTTATTTTAGCATGAGCTTTCCTGGATATAAGCCCATTTCTCTGGATGCAATATGGAGTGATCATAAATGCTCAGGCGTAAAGCGTATTTATGCAGCCATAGGATCCAGAAAGATGCAAATGGCGTCCCTTACCTTAAATTTTCAAAGGGCTAGGCAAGGCGGTGCAGGTCTTTCAGATCTTTGCAGCAGTCCATGGAAATGTGTGCATTCCCAGACAGCATCAGGGCAAGGAACATATTGATAAGAAAATCTTGGATTTTAAGGTCAAGAGAAATTATAGCTGCCACCCCACCTCCTGGGCAACTAAACAAGACTTTTTTTTTAATTAACACCTCCCATTTTATTAGAACAACAGATCAATACTCATTTACACCACACCCATGAAATAGCATCTCATACGATTTCCAGTGAGAAATCTTTTTGTGAGTGTGGCGCTCAGACAGAAATCTGCATACTGTGTTGTGCAAAATCCAAAACGTAGCTTTTGTAGGTGGGAAATTTATTGCGGAGTGCACAACTTAATGCAGAATCTGAAGATGCCCAGGAAGAAACCTGGGGTGTTGGACCCCGAGGGTAACCTAGAAGAAAAAAGGCATCGTAACTTGATAAGACAGTCCTCAAGTCTATTTGTTTGGTAGACGTGCTTTCTGGATTCACTGCTATCCTTCCCTAAAAAGACAAACAGGAAGAGAATAATAGCTGTTAAATAATATTTTGCTCCTTTTTATTTCTGTAGTACTAAACTATGGGCAATTCTTAAAACGGGGCTGGGAACTTGTGCTCCGTCAGATATTTTGGACTACAACTCGCATAACCCCTTCCCATGACAATTGGGGAGGCTGGATAGGGCAGGTGGCAGTTGCAGACCTAAATATCTGCAAGTTTGCCACCCACCTCTTCAGGCAGCTCTGTTAAATTTCAACGTAATCAATGATGCAGAATTAAGAGAAAACACTTTCCTTCCAACTTGGATCATTTTTCCTCCCCCATTGACATACTGTCATACCTGCTAAACATAACTTTTTAAAAAAAATAAGAACGTTATCTCTGCCCAAAGTCGGACTATAAAGAAATAACAAAAAAACAAGTACACAGGTATCTTTTTTCGATCGGGTCACCGGTTTAGTAGATCCCGAGAAAGCAATGGATGGCATTTACCTGGATTTCAGCAAAGTATCTGATAAAATTCTACATGATATTTTGATTAGCAAACTGAGGTCATTTCCACACTAGCCTGTTATAGCGCGATGATTCCACTTTCAACCTCCTCTGGAATCCTGGGGTTTGCAGTTTCGGGAGGGGCCGGCCTCTATAGAGTTGGAAGAGACCTCAAAGGACATCCAGACGGCCCCTCCCGAAACTGCAAACCCCAGGATTCCAGAGGATGTTGAAAGTGGAATCATCACGCTATAACAGGCTAGTGCGGAAATGGCCTGAGTAAATGTGGAATAGAAGGAAACACCATCAGATAGATCCATAATTGATTGAAATGGGCTAGTAAATGATTTATTTCCCTTCAGATATAAATATTAGGGTGCAGGAAGATAACTTTAAAAACTTACTATTTTGTTGGCGTTTGTGCTCTGCTGGCCGCCTCCTCCTCCTCCTCCTCTTTTTCAAACTTCAGCTTGTTTTGTTCGGTAACTCCCAGGATTTTCTCAATGTCTTGGACCGCTCCCTGCAATGAAACCACAGGGTTCAAGTGGAGGAACTGCTGCTCGTGCCCCATCTCTCTGCTCTCTTCCGGTCACAATATTGGTCCAAGGGTATTGGGAATGCACAGCACAGCTGCCCCCCCCACCCCGGATGCCAAATCGGGCAAGTGATTTCGGGTATTCCCAAGTGAAGACTGTCTTCTGCTGCTCAGGAGACTAAAAATGAACCCCTGGATTCAAATTACAAGAGATTCCACCAAAATAAGTTAATTAGGAGGAACTTCTTGACTGTAAGAGCTGCTGAAGAGTGGCATGGACTGCCTCTCCTTCTCCAGGGGTCCTTTAACAGAGGTTGGATGGGCAACTCTTGGGGGTGCTTT
This sequence comes from Ctenosaura bakeri, assembly GCA_948474755.1. Taxonomy (NCBI): domain Eukaryota; kingdom Metazoa; phylum Chordata; class Lepidosauria; order Squamata; family Iguanidae; genus Ctenosaura; species Ctenosaura bakeri. The sequence continues at coordinate 9,391 of CAOLHI010002902.1, forward strand.
AGATGTGGATTCCTACATGGCAGAATGGGGTCGGTCTCAATGGCCCTTGGGGTTCCTTCCAACGCCAAGTTTCTATTCTTCTATGATACTACACCACATAGAAGATGAAACAACCTTTTTCCCCGCTGGCTCCAGGGACTACGTTGTGAACCAACAGATTCAAATTGCAAGAACAGAGATTTTGCCTAAATACTGGGAAGAACGTCTTGATTGTTAATTGCTGTTTCATTGTGGAACAGACTACCTCAAACTCTCCTTTGGGAGGTCTTTAAAGAAAGGTTAGATAGCCATCTTTGAGGAGCACTTTAGTTGTGCAGTCTTGCATGGCTGGACTAGATGGGAGAGACTGGCCCTTGCAGTCTCTCCCAACTCTGTGATTCTAGAATTCCACAAATATCAGAAAATAATAATAGAATCATAGAATTATAGAGTTGGAGGACAACACGATGGCCATTGAGTCCAACCCCTTGCCAATCTATCTTATTTATTTGTTACTTCTCAATATATGTGATTTAAAAGCTCAACGGTTTCCTTCTATGAAGGAAAGTGTAAGCAGTAGGGAGGGTGGACAAAGTCCTTTTCTCCTTCTTCTGTCCTCATCTCCAAGAATGGGTAAATTTAAGACAAATATGTACTTCTTCCCATTGTAGTTCAGAGCATTTCCTAAGTGAGGATTTCATTTCGGGCATAGCAGCTGCTTCCAGCTGAAGCAAACCTATGCTACTGCAGGTAAGACTCTTAAATTTAACTAACAGATTCCCTGGGCATTTCACAGTATTGACCCACATGCAGTCAAACATGTACCGCTAAGAAGAAAACCGGGGATGCTTTAGCACTTGTTTACAATACCGCATGAGGTGTTTTCTGTCCTCGAACAAAAATTTAACTGGGATCGTTAGTTAATTAACACCTCACCTTAAAATTGGTCTCGCCATGCATATTAGGTGCTGATAATTCTTGATAGATGATGAAGAGATGCTGAGCAAAGGTCATGAGGACCCCCTGGAGATGTTCTCCAATTGTTCTGTTAATGATATCCAAACAAATGACTTTGCCAGTGATTCCATTCGCATGCTTAAAAACAATTGCCCTCTCATTTGGGCCTGTCAGACGGTGGAATTTAATGAGTATTTTCAATCTCGTAAGGTGGCAATCTTCAGGGAGATATGAAAGATGAGGCTCCATTTTAACTTGTCAGTAGAAAGGATTTGTGTAATAAATAATTTTTATTAATCAAGTAGCCACAAGAGCAAGAGGTTTTCGTCATTAAAAGCTACAGGCCTCTGCCTCTCCAAAACCACTTTGGGCTCCAAGCACCTGGCCGTCTACCACTAGTGGTACAAAATGCCATTGCACTACTAATACAAGTGTGTGCTCCCGGAAATTTGTCTGGAATGACATTGCAATAGATATGGAAGGGTGAATTTCGCTGTGGCTTGGGATGTTGAAAGACCTGCTGAGCACGAACACAAGAAGATCCCTTTCACAAGTAACTACTAGTTCAAGGGAGACCTCTGGTCTGGTTTGTGGCTCATTGAAGAATATGTACATCTCTTAATGAGCAACCTCTCAGGGGAGTCTGGACACATAAGACTCAACCTCAGCAGAAGACAGGGAAAGGAGTAAACTGGGGTATCCTCAAGATATATCCAGGCCAACAGCTCCTTTGCAAACTCACAGCATTCCAAATCTGTGTCTCTTCTGGTTTTCAAAGGGTGTGAAAATGCTTCCTTCTCTTAGCTGTTGAAGAGGAAAAATGTTATTAAATACCTAGAAATGGTTTTTTAAATTTTTTTTTCAACAAGTTGCTGGAATATATCATGTAAGAAGGATTGGAACTACATAGAAGCATTTAATTTAAGACTAAGCATGAAAGATGTACTGCAATGTATTAACTCTGGCATCTGTCACACAATTTTAAATTATATTCCAGTAGAATCCAACTGGAGGTCACTGTGGTTGAGTCCTGCCATGCTTGCATTTTAGCAAAAAATATACTCCAAGGCTGGAAGAATAAACATTCTCCATCTCTTGTTCAAAGGTCAGAAGACCTGCTTTAGCTAAGCATCAGCCTGTCTAAAAAATACCACATTCATGAAAATGTTCATATTCTAGGTGGTTTCCCTTCCGTTCTTTTCTTTATTTCTTTATTTTTGCTTCTTTACTTTGTAATCACACCTTTGAAAGCAAAAAAAAAAACAAAACAAAAAACAACCCAACCCCCCCCCCAAAACACTAGGCATGAAAAATGTCACTCCTAGATTAACAAAAAGTGTGTTGCCAAGACATAGGTGATATTCTGCCATCTTCAAAAGTCCCTTCCCTCTTTAGGCCACACGAGTAGAAGCTGTCTGGGACCGCCAACAAAGTCTGTGCTTCTGCAAGCAGATTCATATGTTTCAAATCACAGGCCTGAATCTAAAAACAGGTTTGCAGAGACTGACTGATAGTTAGTGACACTATTATTCTATGTGACACAATCACAGGGTTGGTAGAAGAAAATTTGCATGGATCAGAGAACACCAGATGCCAACATTTAGAGACAGTAATTGTTCTGTGATCAGATCTGCAAGTTGTTCCTCTTACCAATCTATTTTAATCTGTAGTTTATTCTTAATTTTGTTTAGGTTTTCTACCATGGCTTTCTTTACTTATATTTAATGGTTTCAGCGTCTGTTCTGTGAATCTTTCAGGGAACTTCTTCTTTAAGCAGTATAAAAATGTTATAAATACGTATTTACATACATTTAATCATTTTACATAGCGTGTCTGTTATTTTATTTACTTATTTATTCATTTTGTTAAACTAAGCTCTCTGAGGATAATATACACAAAATCATATTTAAAAAAGTAACATGATTATAGAAGTTAAGCTGAGGCATAAAAACCATAGAACCAAGAAATTAAAACATTCTAAAATCGGTTGAGATTGTGCATGACATTAGATTTTAGTGTTTCAAAAATGTCCTTTAAATCCACAGGAATTATTTTGATTTGGTGCTGAAAAGGAGGCAGTATTTGCATCGGTCTCCTCTCCTTTAGCATTTCAAAGCTGGGGCACCATCGAGGAGAATAATTCCCCTTTGGTGCAAGCGCAGGGCATTTTCCCCAAAGAAGAAACAGAACTTCCTCAAGAGACCTCAGCCCTTTCCCTCCCAAGCTGATGGAACATCTCAATTACATTTAAATACAGAGCACACAGGCTTCCCACCTGGAGATCATATCCAATCCCATGAGCTTTACACATCTGAAGGAAAACGCTATAATAGATCATGGACAGGTTGGCATGCCTAATTGAAGTGCTCATGACGACGTAGCGGCTGACAAAGGGACCCTGCTAAGAAAAAAGCAAAATGCTTAGAGGAAATACGAACAGATTCCTGCCTAAACACAGCACATTTTCACCTGAATGCTGTAGCAGTGGGTGGCTCCCATGTCAGCGAGGGGCGGAATCCACTCCAGCTTTTGGCTGGCTTTGGAAGAGCTACCCAACATGCCAAACCTAGGCCGTTTCGGCACTAGCCTGTTATAGCGCGATGATTCCACTTTCAACATCCTCTGGAATCCTGGGGTTTGCAGTTTCGGGAGGGGCCGAAATGTTGATGTTGAAAGTGGAATCATCGCGCTATAACAGGCTAGTGCCAAAACGGCCCTAGTTAGGAAAGGGATTCAGCACCTTGGAGAGCACCTTTAAAGCCAGGATGAATAAGGTACAAAGTCTGGCGGGCAGCAAGGTTGAACTGTTGGGAAGCTGAAGGAGAAGATGGGACAGGGACACAGTTGTTATGATTAGCTATCAAACAGAATGCGAGAGCATGCTAATTGGAAAAGTTACCTCTTACAAGGTGCTGCAAATCCTCTGTTTCTTGGGAGCAGAGTGATTGACACGCGTGTGCACGATCCCTTTTTGGGCAGGGCTTGTGCTGGGCAAGGAGGAAGAGCCAACAAGTGTCCGCAGAGAGAGGGCAGAGGGGGAAAGTCTTGGGGGGGACCGCAGGAAGAGGATGGAAGAAGGAGAGCCAGCGACCCTTCTTGTCATTATTTTATTACTTATTATATTTGTATGCCACCTTTCTCCTGGAATGGGATCCAAGGAGGCTTCCAACAATAAATTAAATATATATATATAAAAAAATTAAAACAATTAAAAAACATTAAAAGCATGAAAAACCATAAAAAGCTAAACAATATTCAATTCAATTATTGAATGGAATCATAACAGTACAGTTCTACCACTACCTGCACCTATAGCTCCATTGCTAATTTTAAGCAGCAGCTGCAAACTCATGAATAATCAAACTTGTGAAAGCTAAATCTGCAAAAGTTAAGGGCCAACTGTACTTTCCATACTGTCTATTAAGTCATTCTACAGACACTGCATAAAGGCTTTTACGTATACAGAATGATATCCCTTGTATTATAGCCACAGCCATCTTAACAATACTTCTATTCATGTTCTTATCTGTCCAGTGAGTCTTTAAGGTGATACTCCATTATTTTTTTCCTCCCACTCCTTCAACAGATCATCATAGATCATAGAATCATAGAAATTAGAGTTGGAAGAGACCCCAGGGGCCATCCAGTCCAACCCCCTCCCATGCAGGAACACCCATCAAAGCATTCCCAATAGATGGCCATCCAGCCCCTGCTTAAAAACCTCCAAAGAAGGAGGAGCCTCCACTACACTCCGAGGCAGCAGATTCCACTGCCGGACAGCCCTGACTGTCAGGAAGTTCTTCCTGAGGTTCAGGTGGAATCTCCCTTCCTGCAGCTTGAATCCATTGCTCCTTGTCCTGGTCTCTGGAGCAGCAGAAAAACAAGCCCTCTCCCTCCTATACATGGCATCCCCTCAAATATTTAACCATGGCTATCATGTCCCCTCTTAACCTTCTCAGGCTGCACTGGCTTACATTTATGCATTTTATAAGCCCATCCATATATATATGGTCTGAAATACCTGGCTGCCTCTTCATCTCAGCACCCAGTGTGAGCACCCAGCTTGCCTCCCCGCTTGACAAAGAAAGCCCTGACTGCCATGGCTCTTTATGCTACCTTGTTTGCACATGTACACAATGGCAAGGAAACCGTGCACCCAGGAGTTTGGTCTTGGCAGCCACAGTCAACAGCAGGTCCACCGTTTGGCCAGGCTCCTAACCTGAAGCTTTTCCACCCACCCTTCCTTTGGAGTGGCCGGAGAACCAAGAGCACACGGATAATCAAGTCGGGTATCCGGAGCTTTTGGAAATTTGTTTCTGGCAAACAGAGGGCTGCGAGTAAAAATAAATGAATGCTTGATAAAATAATCCAAGTAGCAGTTTAACAAGCGTAAACTTGAATGCAGCGGCAATAACACAGAACTATTGTTTAAGCGCGGGCATCAGTTTGATGAGGTGCTTATTTCAGCTACAAAGCAGGCAAACACATGCATAATGAACTGCCGGATGAATTATTAATGTCTTGCTTATTTAGCCTCATCTGTCTCGAAGATAATGTATCCTAAGTATAATGAGTGATTGGTTTTGTACATAATTACAGTAGCAGCAGTATCTAGGAAATTTGCTCTTGCAAAGGAGATTTCTAAAAATAAAAACCATCACTCGTGCTCGGTCACCGCTCCATTTTATCAAAATCAAAGCAAGCAGCCTGGTGAATGTGTAATAAATTTGCAGGGACAGAAGCATTATTAACATCATAATTTCACATAAAGTGTTTTTACTTAATCATTCATTACAGATCATGTGCTGTACAAAGATTTGTCTCCTGTTTTTATTTCTTTGGGCTCTTTAAAAGATAACTCTGACACACGGGTGCTCTTTTTGTCACCGCTGACTGCTAGCCAGGGAAGATTTTAAAGAACAAAAAAGACTCGGGCTGGAGGGGGAGACAGAGATTCTAGGCCAGGAGTGACAAATTTACGTTAATCCTGACAGAATTTTAATTAAAAAGTTGCTACTTGATTACTTTTCATTTCTAAAACATGTACTACTGGGACTAATCATATCTAATTTACTCCTCTCCCATTCAAAGTGGTGGTTTGACAAGAACTATAGATCAGGAGCTCATTAACCTCTAGATTGCAGAACTCTGACACTTTTTCAAATGGCACCGGTCCATGGACAAGAGGAGGCTTCCGGACCATACTCCGTCTACAAATGGCAAGAGATCTTAGAGGAGAGCTTTTAATTAATTTTTCTGGGCATAGCAAGTTGCCCTTTCGTCCTTGGGGGTCAAGCCAATGTAGAGGAAAGTGAGAAGAACAAGTTAAGGAGATATTCACCTTGGTCATTCCTACCCTTCAAAAGACACACACACACACATGTGAACCAGACATCACAAAATACAAGCATTTCAACTGATTAAGCATTCGCTAGGTGAGTCTTGGTGCTCAGTTTGAAGAGTAGACAGATAAATGTTGTTGGCATGGACCTTCAAGTCATTTCCAACTTATGGCAACCCTATCACAGGGTTTTCTTTGCAAAATTTGCTCAGGAGGGGTTTGCCATTGCCCTCCGCTGAGGCCGAGAGAGTGTGACCTGCCCAAGGTCCGTGGCTGAGTGGGGTGTCCAAAATCCTAGTCCAGTGTTCAAAACCACTAAAAAATACTGACTAAATCAAATACCAAGGTGGCCCACACTAACAAGTGCCAAGCTAGGCCAGACAATTATAACTTTGTCTCCAAATATTTCTAGCTTTATTTTCTTTTAGATGTGTTTTGGGGGATGCTACTCTGGACAAGTTTGAATCAGTCTGGCTGAAAAATAAATTCAAAACACCTGTCATCAGCAGAACATTTTCAAGATTGGCCCAAGAAAATTCAGGTACCTGAAGGGAAACATTCCAAAGGTGCCCCTTCAACCCATGAAGAAAGGACACAATTCACTAAGATCTCTTCCTGTGTGGATCTTGCTAAAACGAAGTGCACAAGAGGACAGCTTTAGAACTGTATCAGCAATGGTCATATAAATTTCAATTTAATTGATTAATCAGTCAAAGCAGATGATTAACCACCCTCAGCATTCCTGCTTCTGTAGTCAATGACCTCCCTTTTGGATTGTGGAGTCACTCCTTTTTCATGCTACTGGCAACTTATCTCCTTGCCACACCAGAGCTCTACAACTTGGGGCAATGGCCCATTTGGTGAGAGTTGATGCTCCCAACAGAGCATTCATGGCAGAATGTCCTAGGCTGGCTCAGGACACTGTTCCACACAGAGTGGGGCAGGCAGCACTGCTTTAGCTCTTGTAGCTATTTGCTCACACCTCACCATTAAGGTTAGGGTTTTATTTGTTTCATCATTTGGAGAATCCATCACTTACCGCTTGGGGTTCCTCTTTCTGGGCGTGGCGGCTTTTTCGTTTCTTTGGAATGAGTTGCACTTGGAAGCGGCTTAAACTGCAATCCAGTGTCCCATTTGTGACATACAGCAAGAGCCGTGTTGAAGCCAGATGGTCGCTGTAGTGGAGATCCAGGTCTATTGCCCACACCTACAACAACACAAGAAGTTAAAAAACAGAATGCTTCCATGGCAAAACTCATTTTCAGAGTCAGCTCAAGACATGTCCTCACCTCTGTTGTTTAACTGATTCTCCTCTACAGCCATTTCCACATTGGACTGTTTTAGTGCTATGATTCCATAGGATGTTGAAAGTGGAATCATAGCGCTACAACAGTCCAGTGCGGAAATGGCCTAAGTTGAGAAACAGCCGTTAGCACTTGGAACTTAAAAGGACCACACTTTTATACCGGAGCAGCAATTACAAGTCAGTTACTGAGCATGGACAAATTCCTCCAGAGTTGCTCCATGACTGGTAAATATGTTTCAACAATTTAGAATTTTTAGTATCTGCCAATAACCTATTTCTTTGATAACTTATCACAGATGCAATTGTTTATCACTCATGGTGGCCAGACTGTTTACATCTAATACCAAGTGTATTAGCTAAAACCAGTCCTAACTACCGAGGCCAACTGATTTGCAAGTGAGAAAGATAGATAAAAGGACATCCCCAAGCAATGAAACTGTTCCTTAAAAGGTAGTAGGTCCCCATCTGGAAATGTGGAAGTTACTCCACTCCCAGACCAAAGAACTGCTGGTCCACAATGTTTCTATCTTACTTAGTTTGCAATCAAGCATCCAGATGAAAATATCAAGGAAGCAACTGAGTTGAGGGTATCAATTCTTGGGCCACATAAAGACCTAAGGGAGCTTTTCATGCATGGAAACACTGATGGAATAATTAGACAAAAGAGACCCGCTGGTAAGACACCTGAAAAAGAAATGAGCAGGTGCGAGTGAGCAACTATATCCAGAAGATACACCCACACACCACCCCGCAAAAGATCAATGATGCTGACTGGATAGAGGCCTCTGGACTGGGCAGTGAATTCATCAGATATGTTTTGTGAGACCTCTTTAAATGGAAGGCAGGTGGTGGGAGTCGTCTTGGTGGAGGTCAAGAGAGAAGCTGGAATAAGCAGCCTGTCCCAGGAGTCTGGGTGAGAAAAGTAGAAGGGAAGCTGGGCAGGAGAGGGAAGAACATGAATTTGGGGAGCAGAAGATGGGGGGCAGAATAATGGAAACGGTAGTATGTTTGGGCAATGCGGGGAAAGAGCCAGAGCAGAAAGACAGCATGACAATACAGTGGACAGGATAAAAAATGCCTGGGGAGAGTGCACCAGAAAGGCACTGGAAGGGCAATGACCAAAGATACATGTGGGTAAAGGAATGCCTCCAAGCTATGAAACTCCTTCTTGAAAGGACAATGGGGGAGGCTGCCCAAGGGAACTCTTTAGACCGATCTAAGGGAAGGTGAATTCTCACACTTGAGCTCCTTGGGTTTTGCCAGCATTGGCTGGTTGTGGCTGCCTCTGCATCTCCGTGTTTCATTCTTTTTTCTTTCCTTTTTGTATTTGACTTCTTGGATCTGCACAAAGGCTCTTTCAAAGGATTTAAACACACACACAGAGAGAAACAGACAGACAGACAGACAGACAGACAGACAAACAAACAGGGCATGGATCACAATCCTATGGTCCAAAGGATTAATTTTGTCCTTTCCGACTTCTTTTAAAATGCTTCCGAGAGTTACGGTGTGCACTATCTCACTGAGGGAGCGATGCAGTATACTATTATAATTCTAAACATTTTTCTAGAGAGAAAGAAAGACCACAGAGAGAACAATGTGGTGGCGTTTTGGAGAAAGAACAGGGGAGAAAAGGAAGGCAATAGCAGAGTCAGTAAGGGGTTCCTAACCCAAGTAAAACTGACCAAATACTGGAACGGAAAGGAAGCAAGACCAGGGGGAAAGAAAGGACATGTAGGAAGAAGAGGAAGAACATGTGAATGGGGTGAAAGCCATTTCCGTACTAGGCTGTTATAGCGCTATGATTCCACTTTCAACCTCCTATGGAATCCTGGGGTTTGCAGTTTCGGGAGGGGCCGGCTGGCCCCTCCCGAAACTGCAAACCCCAGGATTCCATAGGAGGTTGAAAGTGGAATCATAGCGCTATAACAGCCTAGTGCGGAAATGGCTGAAGACTAATGAACTTCTAATCCAAGTGAAGGTGGTACTTGTATATTGAGTGACAGAGGATCACAAAGTGCTCTACACATTTTTTTCCCGTCTAGGTTTGTATGGGCAAAACGGACATTCCGGAGCAATTAATGGAAGAAGAATATGTGGGGTGGGGTCTGCAAAGAAGGTCGGCAACACGCAGCTGCTCCACGTGGCTGCCTTTCCCTGCATCCTACCTTCTTCCGCCCGGGAATGTGCATCTTCCCCCATGCGAGCCATCCACACGCCCGTCTGATCTGTGAACATCCGTTCTTTAAAACAAATCTTGCACAGAGTGACTTAAGCAAGCCACTGAATGGTAAATGGCATCATTATAAGGCTATTAAGAGGTCAGGCAGTCAAGGCCTCTCGCTAAACTGGAGCTAATTTCTGAATCATATTCACAAAATAATGCCCTTTTTATAACAGCAAATAAATCACATCAGTAACAGTTGGTAATAACAAACTGCCAAGTATCTGTTGTGCTGTTAAATATCCTATTTGTCAACTTAAATATTTCCCACTGCATGGAGGGAAATGCAAATTGGAAATGCTGATGGGCAGCTTGCTTTGGTACAATTCAGTACAAAGAACAGCCAATTACAACTCCTCCATTTCTTTTCCCACCCACCCCAAAATTTACTCTGTGGAAAGTCACCAACTTAGCCAGCTGTGGAGGATGAAAAGAGCTCCCCGGGTCTGCTTACTCAATTGCTGGGATGCCTCCATCAGGATAAACCAAATGAATAGACAGACTAAAATCACCCCAAGGGGCTGGGCTAATTCATCAGCTTGCTTCTTGCCCTGATCAGAGCCAGAGGCCTATGAGAAGCCTTCAGGCCAGAGATGGGCACAATTGTTTTCCAAAAACACATACAGCTTTCGCTCTCATGCTAACTGCTGCTTTCGTGGGTAGGAAGTTATGGGTGGCTGTTCAATGTGTGAGCCTAACACCTGGGCTCCTCTTGTGGAATGGATGCACAATTGTGAGATCCAAGTCATTTCTGCACTAGCCTGTTATAGCGCTATGATTCCACTTTCAACCTCCTATGGAATCCTGGGGTTTGCAGTTTCCGGAGGGGCCGGCTGGACTGCAAACCCCAGGATTCCATAGGAGGTTGAAAGTGGAATCAGAGTGCTATAACAGGCTAGTATGGAAATGTCCCCAGAGTAATTAGGCTGGTATATATTTATGCTCTGCTAAAAGTGCACAGGATCTTGGCCATTGCCAAAGCTGTTCCGTTTGCACGGGCTACAGAATCAGCTTTCAGTGCAGGCTGCACCCAGCCCGAGCATGGCTGAATCACCAACAGAAACAAAACCGTCTTTCCCTCCATTGTGAGAAGCAACAATGGCAGCTGAGCTACAACCTGAGCTTCTAGCTGTCGACCTCTCGTCTCAATGGAGCAGCTGGGGCCCTGTTATGTAAGAGAGCCAAGGCTGCGACTCCTCTTTGCAGGAGGGGTGGGTTCCGGGAAGAGAATCTCTGCCCCCCCCAAGCCTGTCTCTTTCAGCCACAACCTTGAGCAATGATCTCAACGGCTCAGCACCACCATGCACCCCTGCTTAATGCTGCCTAGGCAGCTCCCATTTGTCTGACCCACAGGTAGGGGTTTGCTTTTGTGACACCACATCGAGAGCACGGAAAAGAGAGGTGCTTTATGGGGAAGTGGGAGCTGGAAGCAGATGGGAATGGAATCCTATTAGCGTCCCGGTTAATTGAGATGTTTTCCTTTCCTGTGGGGAAGACAAGCCAGTGAAGGGTTTTAGCTGTTGACTCCAGTGCAAACGGATATTCAGTCTGGAACGGCTTGCATAAAAGGGTTCTGCGAAAATAATGTTTCTCTCCTTTGCTGCAACCATTCTTCTCTTTATAAGATTCCCCCACTGGCATCTCTCATAGCCTGCATCAGCTTCAGGCCCCGAATTCATACAAATATATCTTTTCCCTTAACCTCTTCCTTTCCTTGTGTCCTCTGTCCATCTCCTTCGCTCCTCCTCCCAGGCTCCCAGACACGGAGCCAATACACTATTTCTGCAAAGACTTTTCACTGTTTCTATATGCCTGGCTGTTCCCTCCCACCATTTACCTCCTCCTTCCCTGTCTCCGCTGTGCCCACCCCAAACCTTGACAGGGACTATGCATTCTTTTCCTGCACTGCAAATTTTAACAAACTGGACTTCAATACGCAAAAAGCCATAATGTCGTCACAATTTCCTTGCCACATGTTCTTGGAGGTAATTGGAGGGGGCCAGAGTCCAGTGCGTTGTGGCCTGTTCTGTTCTGTAAAGAAAATACCTAGGTCAGGGCATTTGAGGGGCCCAGATACTCTAAAAGCACTAGATGCCATCTGACCTTGGAAGCTAAGCAGGGTTAGCCCTGGTTAGTACTTGGATGAGAGACCACCAACAAACATCAGGTGCTGTGGGCAACATTTCAGAGGAAGGAACTGGCAAAACCACCTCTGAGAATTCCTTATATAAGAAAACTTGATTACAATCATACGTAGAGAAAGGGCATTTGGTGGAGAGGGCTCAGCAGCAGGGCCAAAAGGCTGCAACACTGGGGGCTTTTGACCAGAGGGGAGAAGCAGGTACACCAAACTGGAGAAAGACCCAATTAGAGGCTGGAAATAAAGACTTCTCCTCTGGCTTCCTTTAAACGAAGGTTGGGTGGGCGTCTCTCAGGAGTGCATTAGTTGTGCATTCCAGCATGGCGGAAGGGGGTTGGACTTGCTGTCTATTCAATTTTATGATTCTAACGTTCCAATCCAAAAGCCAAAGCAGATTCACCAGCCCGTTAATATAGAAACAAGCATCTAACCTTAGCCATACGCTGCTTGAAGTAAAGCACAGATGGACTGGCATCTTCTTGTGTCTTACAGAATCTGAGGAACATTTCAGACCAATGCAGAATATCCAAATTCAGTTCATCCTTGTGGAAGCAGAGTTGTACACGCAATCCCATTACACATGGGTGTACACTGCACACATGCACACCTGGTGTCTTGGTTCAGTTGTGCAACACTGCCATTCTGCATAGGGGATGTGTAGCACAAGTTACACGGAACTCCTCCTGTGGAGACTCATTCTACACAACCTGGATTTAGGATCTTGGTCTTACAAGGCATCCTGCTTGATTATAACGATTTCCATGCAGTAATACCTTGCAAAGAGTCATACCCAACTGTTGAGTGGCGGCAGGTAAAGGAAGATTTGAGTTAGGCACAAGTCACCATCCAGTCTTACGCTGGCAAAAAAAGAGAATTGTCTTAAAAGAAGTATGAACTTATTATTTGTTGCAGGTAGCCGGTGTGATAAAGCAGTTTGAGCATCGGACTACAACTCTGGAGACCAGGGTTTGAATCCCCGCTTGGCCATGGAAACCCACTGGGTGACCTTGGGCAAGTCACACTCTCAGCCTCAGAGGAAGGCAAAGGCAAAACCCCTCTGAACAAATCTTGCCAAGAAAGAATAGTGATAGGTTCCTCTTAGGTCACCATAAGTTGGAAACAACTGGAAGACAGATAGCAGCCTATTTGTCAGGCAGGCCATTGCTGTTACGGGACAAGGAAGACCCAAGGGATGCCATTTCTCTGGCTCGTCCATACCTCTTTTGCCTTCTTGTGGGTTTGGGGCATAGCCAATGAGAATAAGATGGTCTGTCCCATTTAGAATAATTCCTGCATGGATTATTCAACAGGGAAATGGGTGGAGGGCAGGACTGCAACCAGACTGACAAATCTATGGGGAGAGGGTAAGTAATTTGCCTTTCCAGTTTCCAAAACCGACGGCCCTAGAGACTGCCCCTGTAAAATATAAATGTTGCAAGTGAATAAAGTCACCGTTATGGTGTCACTTTTTTACAGCTGCCATAAATATGTTTCAGCTTTAAAACTTGGGAAAGGCTGGAAAAAGCATAAATTCTTAAAGAGTTACTAAATTATCACTTCCCTTCCCTCAGTTTAATTGTTTCTTTCTGCTCCAGATATTGACTTCCACATTATTAGAAGGAGCCTACCTGCTTTTTTTTTTAAAAAAAGAAGAGGTTGAATGACACTGTAAAAATGCCAATTAGTAAAATATTAATGCAAGCTGGTTCTCAGAAGAGAGCTCTCTTTATTATGGTTAAAATTCACAATGGGACTGAATATTTTAGCAGGGATTGGAGGCAGCGCTCTTATTGGGCCGCCATCTGGTGGCGACGGCAAGAATGTCTCAAACTGGCAAAGCCCATTTCGGCCAGAAAGACCCTTCGGTCGCTTTGAGACAGGACTGACCACACAGGATGAGTTTGCTTCCAAAGACCACACAGGACAATAGGGACGGTCCACTGGAAAGATTCTTGGCAGCATCCAAGTAAGAACACGGCTCTTGACCAAAGTACAACATGAGAACAATTGCAGGGTCATATTTCGGGGTGGCGGGTCAAAACTTTTATTTGGCTAGGCTTTTAAAACTCAATTGAGTCATCAGTCCGACATTTCAGTTGCCTTTGAATTCCATAATTTATTTATTGCTGTATCACATTTTATCTTAGTATAATAAGTCACTCCTTTTGTACGGCCACCTTGGTGTCCTAGCTACTCTGGGAGCCTTTTTGGCTGAAGGGTGGGGTATAAATACACTAATTAAATAAAATAAATAAATAGAAGGATGAAGCATAGATTCAAAATCTATCTCTGCCTCGCTGTACACAAACACACACCCTCGAATGGATGTTTGCTTCCTAATTAACTGATTAATCTTCATGCCCTGCAACCACTAACAAGGCCAGGCCAAAATGCACAAAAAACTATGGACAGCTTTGACTCCCACATGTAAACAAGGACCAGACATGTGTCCTCTTCGTTGTTTAATCACTAGGGAAAAATGCAGACAACCAAGTGACAGAAAGATGTTTATGAATCCTCTCGCTTCCAGAATAACATTCTTTGGGAAGAATGGTTTTTGGATCTTGTTGTGCTGAAATCTGACTGTTTAGTCTCACTCGTTGATAATTCTCAGCCGTCTCCCCATCTCTGAGGTGCTCTCCTTCTCTGCGACGCTTCCTACTTCATTGCAAGGGACTTAGTTAATGGCAGTTTAAAAGTTCAAGTAAGTTCCGTCAGCAACGTCTCTGTTTTCTGGTTTTCCAGGGCAATGTTCAAAGAACTCTTAGGCCATTTCTGCACTAGACTGTTAAAGCGCTATGATTCCACTTGCAACATCCTATGGAATCCTGGGGCTTGCAGTTACAGGAGAGGCCACCATCCAGCCCCTCCCGAAACTGCAAACCCCAGGATTCCATAGGATGTTGCAAGTGGAATCATAGCGCTGTAACAGTCTAGTGTGGAAATGGCTTAAGAGTGCATGGGAAGGGGGAAGGGGAAAAAAGACCAGCTTCCACTTCACACGACCCACGTGGCCTTGCTCCTTTCTTCTCCTGCTCAACAAGGTCTTCAGAGAAGCTCCAAATTTTCACTGTGCAATTCATAACCTCCCAGCACAGGAGATCAATTTGGCTATTCTATAGGACAGAGACAGGTTTCTGCAGCTTGGCTTCTTGGCAGTTGTAGCTTTTTTATTAAAGTGGCAAGTCAGATTCCCTGAGATGAAGTCTAAACACCCCATCCAGGTGACACTGTGAGTGAATACTCCTCAAAAATTGGCAAACAGTGGAACTAAAGAGGAACACAGACAGTCCCAGCAAGCCCTATTAAGGATTCCAGAAATTCTGGCTGCCTTACTGAAATCCACCACGCTTTGCCAAGATGGCTCATCCTGAAACTTAAGGGGTGTTTTTGCCCATGGCTTTGGGCACAAGAAAACCTGAAGCCCAGATCCTGTACTCAAAAAGTCCACATTTTCAGAGAGTGAAAGATGGAGAACGCAGTTGTTCCTGTAGAAAACTGACTGGCCACTGACTGGAGAGAGAATGCTAGACTCTTTGGTTTGATCCTGCATGGCTCTTCATATTTGGCAACTTTGAACAAATTTGCAAGTTTCCTCTCGCTTGGCATAATTTATTTCAGGTTTGCTTCTTCGCAGGAGGGGCGCTGAGACACACCTCCCCCACTTTGATGACTGGGTTTGTAGCAGACACTGCTTCCACGTTTTTGTTCTAGTACAAAGTGCTAGAATTTTGTTAGAACATGCACACACCCCAAAATGTTCCCAGAGGCTGAATTCTATCTTTAGCTCTACATCTTCCCAGCACTCCCACAGAATTGCAAGCCCTGGGTTTTCCCCATACATGGAACAACCAAGCCTGGAGTGAGAATTCACTAAAACATGAGAGGTCTCAAGACTGGGGACTGAGCATACCGTGCACTGATGCCCCCTCCCGGCCCCAAGTGCAGGCCCTTGTTTAGACCCTCAAGGGGATTTGGCGCAAGGCCTGAAGGGCAGGTTTCTGTCATCATCATCTCCCACCTTTGTGCCAATACTGGGACTGCAGGTGGACTGCAAATTACTACAGACCAGCACAGACTAAAAATATACAAAACATCCATAACAAATACACACATGCATACATGCACGTGCATGCACGCACACACACACACAAACACACACAATATTAAACAAACAATTAAATCATCAGGTTGAATACACTTAGAAATCTCCTTACAACACTCAGTGTTCAAACTGCTTCAGGCCTTCAGGCCAAATGCCCCCAAAAGAAGATGGAGGGGTAAGGAGGAGATGGCCTGGGGCACACTCTCTTCCACTTTCCTTTAACCCCCATTGCTGTTCTGGGGAACCCTTGGAAAGGGCTTCTATGTGTTTTGACCTCTGAACCCTCAAAGTATTTTCTTTAAGACCTTTGAATGGTCATTTTAAGCCCCAGCTGGCCAGAGCAAGTTCAGCCTACAAGGCAAGCTCAGCACCGCCTCTCTGGGTGACTGGCACGGCTCCCTTGCGCTCCCATGAAGTCCAGCCAAGAGAGTTTCCTGCTGTATTTCTCCTGCTACCCTTAAATGACTTCAGCGGAGGTCTCCCTTGGGTGGATGGGGAATTGCAGGGGAAGCCTCAGCCAGAGTCAGTTGGCCATACCGAGCCTGGATCTTCCTCTTTTACGTCTCCCTCAATTACATAAAGTCACCTGTAATATTCTGGGACATTCCTTTGGCGTAGGCTGCATCTCACTGGAGGTTTGCTTATAATGAAGGTTTATATGTTTTACAAAATGTTCTGTTTTCACCAATAACTTCCATGATGTTGTTTCTCTCCTGGGAGACCCGGCTTCCCACCTTTACAGCCCTTGTGAAAAAACAAAGTGCTTATAAAACCAGGGCTGGAGAATATAGATCCTGACAAGCGAGCAGAAACGGCAGTTAAAAGGCCCCTTGCCTCTCTGACAAGAAAGCCTCTGTCCCCTTTCTCAAATTAATCCATGCAGCTTTTGCATAAGAGAATAGGATCCCTTTACTTTCATCACGGGGCTGCCGATTCCATTCGGTGTCTCAAAATATTCCAGATCTCTCCATTCAATGTTAGAGGAGGAAAAGGCACCATTCTAGCCAGCTCAGCTTCCCTTAGCCAATTCTGGTATTCCTTTCAACAAGTTCTGTTTAACGGTCAACGCAGCTAACTCAGAATTTATTCTGATCTGAAGATACCTAATCCAGCCAGTCCAGTTGGAGCCTGAGTCCATTGGCCACTGTGTACTGGAACTACTGGAATCCAAATGCAGATCCTCCTGCGTAACCAAGAGCCAGGTACTGTGCCACTTAGGCCATTTCCGCACTAGACTTAACAGCCGGCCCCTCCTGAAACTGCAAACCCCAGGATTCCAGAAGATGTTGAAAGTGGAATCATCGCGCTATTAACCGTCTAGTGCAGAAATAGCCTTAGAATCATAGGCTCATAGAGCTGGAAGAGACCCCAAGGGCCATCCAGTCCAACCCCAGGAAGACAGCATCAAAGCATTCCCAACAGATGGCCACCCAGCCTCTGTTTAAAAACCTCCAAAGAAGGAGATTCTGCCACACTTCATGGAGGCAGCAGCATATTTCACCACTGAACTGCTCTTACTCTAATGTTTAGCTGGAATCTCCTTTCCTATAGTTTGAATCAATTGCTCTGTCCCTGAAGCAGCAGAAAACAAGCTTGTGCCATCTTCCATATGACATCTCTTCAAATGTTTAAGCATGGTTCTCATGTCCCCTCTTCATCTCCTCTTCTCCAGGCTGAACATTCCCAGTTCCCTAAGCCTCTCCTCACAGGGCTTCATGGTTTCTAGGCCTTCTACCATTTTGGTTGCCCTCCTCTGGACACATTGCAGCTTGTCAATATGTTTCCTGAACTGTTGTGCCCAGAACTGGACACAGGATCCCAGGTGGGGTCTCCCCTCTGAATACTGCAGATTAAAATACCATCTGCAAAAGAGCAGGAAAAGCCTTTCCTGGCCTTAAAAGGAAGACACTGAGTGAATTAGGCCAGCTATGCTGGTAGACAGCTAGCTATAAAGTGGTACAGCCACAACCATTCCCTTGTTGCAAACAACCACTCCAAAATCTCTGTGCGGCATCATTTTACACTCCTTGCTCTATTATTTCCTGGATTTTGGCTTGTTCCTTGTATTACTTTCTTTGGTTACCCCTGACAGGCACTGGACTTCAGTTACTCTCAGATTTCTTTTTGTGCTTTGACTCCAGAATACCTCACCATGCTTTCCCCTTTCCGGCTCCCCATGTATGACCCTGGATATGACTTGGCTTTTCCTCTGGCTGTTCCCTTGGGCTGTCTGTGCCCTCACCTGGCCACCTTCCACCATCAAACAGGATAACATAGGACAAGGGGTGTGTGTGGCTCCTCTAGATTCCAGCCAGACCTGTTTTATTGGTGGTGCCACGACACTCCATGTGAACACTTGCACCATCAAGCCAAGCCTGCCAAGGACATGTTATTTTTCATCTGCACCAAAAAATGCAGGGCCATTTTCTCAGAAAAAAAAAATCTGGCTATTTTATGTTGCCTAAACATCTGTGTTTATGCAAAAGATTCATATTGCTATGACAGTTTCTGGGATTTCAAGATATTCAACTACTGTTTGACTATAGTGGTAACAGATGTTTAATTATATTATTTCATTTTTTAGGTTTAGCAAAACAAGCATAGATCACTGGTTATTTTCGGTAAAGTATAACTCTGGAAGGACGCCTCAGTGTACAGTAGTCGTTCTGGAGAATTTATTTCAGCCTCTGAGCTACCGATCTAAAATGGGAACTGGGAAATTAGTGTGAGAGTGTTCAAACAAGTCTAATAGGATTTCTAGTTTGCCAAAAAAATAATGCTTTCAGAAGCACAATCTTTGGTGTAATCTCTCTCACACACAACAAGACAGATGGCGTCATTAATTGCCTCTATATCTAATTAAGTTGGGGGGAGGGAAGCTAGGCTTAAGTAATGCTAAAGTTGTGGCACAAGCTGAGAAAATTGCAAGGTAGAACAACTGGGTGAGAGGAGAAAGGAGGCAGGAGAGCGGGTGTGAATAAGGGAAAGAACTGGGAAGGATTTCTCCACTGATGACAAAGGAGCGAGATCTTTGCTTGGAAATGTTATTGCTGCTGAGGGAGGCGTGCAAGAGAGTTTTATACTGCATTTGCCCTGCAGCCAGCATTTGCCAAAAGGTCTTTCCAAATCTTTCCTGCCACCACCCCCCAAAAAATATGGCACTGAAAAATATGAGCATCAAGTTTCAGATGTGAACCTGAAGCCCACAACCAGAATGCCATTAAGTGAGGCTAGTTCTGCAAGAACATGATGTAACCCAAAGTCAGCAGTCCTAACAAATCTAACTTTAGCCTTATTCCCCCCCAAAAAAGGGAGGGGTTTAGTTTTTCTAAGAATTAGGAATCATTTTGTTAGATCTAGGGCAATGGTGGGAATCATGAAGCCTTCTAGATGGGGACAGACTGTAATTGACAGTAGTCTTAGCCAGCTCAGTTAATCCATGGGGAATGCTGGTAGTTGTAGTCCAACAACATTTTTTTTTAATTTTTTTTTTTATTTATATAACTGAATCACAAATACAAAACAAGAAAAAAAAATTAAACACCATGTGATATACATAATAGTGAATTAAAAAAATTTTTTTTTCTTTTTCTTTTTTCTCTTCTCTTAAGCAATACTAACTTTCATTGTTATTTTGCACCTTTACCCTTAAATTTATAAATCTGTTCAACTGTTATAATTTCACATTTAATTCAATATTTTTCACATCCCCTTTAATCTATTTCTATTGTTAATTCTTTTAACTTTTTTTTTTTAAAAAAACATTAACATCACTTATCCATTTAAATCTATAAATCACAAGTTTGACACACACACCTACTAAGAATTACAAAATATACAACATAAAAGAAAAACAAAACTAAAACTAAAAAATACCCACCCCCAGAGCCAACTTTTTATTTAATCCACTTTCCAAAATTGCCATTCTTCTTTTGACAGGGTAGTATTACTATCTCTTTTCAGAACTTTATCCAAAAATATTTTCCAAATTTCTTCAGTCCAACAACATTTAAGGAACCCACAATTCCTGTCCCTGGTCAAAGGGAGCACTAAGAAGGAAAGGAACCAGAACATCATTGTGTTGCTTTATAGACTCAGAGCTATCCTGTAGAGCCTTTTTGAAATAAACATTTCATCAGCAGCACAATGAAACCATTTCTCTGTAGTCCTAAAGATAAGAATATTGTTTAAAAACAAAATAAAACAAAATGACTGTAGTTTTTGGAGGTTACATTTTGTGGAGAAGGAGGGAGTACGTGGCCACTTTACTATGCTGGTCTCTTATTCCAACATGACAACTTTTCCCTCTGGTCTCTCCCTCTCCTGTTTCCATGAAACCCCATGGAGAACCAGCATGTTGTCAAACCAGCCTAAAACAGATGACCAGAATGATGAACAGATTATTTAGATGATGAACATGACAAACGGATGATTTAATCCTTATGGCTCCAAAGCTATGCTTGCAAATGCATTCCGTGTTCGTAATGCTGCATATTGTCTGAGAACCAAGACTGATTAACGTGCACATTCGGACTGAGAGAGGAGGAGGGGAATGCGGACAGAACTCGCTTTCTATCCTCCACCCGCTTTCAGCCATAATCTGGTTCCACGGCCCTTGTCCCGAGTATCCCAAGAAGCTACTCTACGGCTCACCTGCTGCCCCATCGTTTGGGGGTGGATGAATGTCACAAAATCGATGGAAAAGTAGCCAACCACGCCCCGACTTTTGCAAGCCTCTCCGACCTTAAAACACAGGGCGTTCAGGACCTGCGGTTCGACAGAAGCCTGCGGGAGGCTCGTTCCTGAGGACCGAAAGGGACCGTCGGCATGGAACTGGTCTCCACAGGAAATCAGTGTGATCTTTCCCGTCGGCTCTATCAGCATATCCACTGTGATGTTGGTGATGCTGTCCGAGGGCGGGAAGGCTTCTACGATTCCACCTGGAGAAATGGCGAGTCAAGGCGTAGCGGTCACTGTCAGGCCAGCAAGATTCACTATGCAAGCAAAACCTCTCTCCTGCTGTAGGACTTTATTTTCTCATCACTGTTACAACAGCATCCCAGAGTCAAAAACCGCCTCGTCACAGTGCTGAGGATGGTCCTAATTTAAACAACACATTGACCTTGACGTCAATTGCGCACTGTAACACCCTCAGTTACTAGGCTTAATTTTCCATCAGTTGCAAGGAAAGCCATTTGCTAGCTTCTCTTGCAGCCTGGGAGACACATACACTGTGATCATTGTTTTGGGAACTATATTTTTCTCTGGATCAAGAGTTAAGATGGAACAGTCTTTCTGAAAGGAGGTGGCATAAAAATATAAATGAGCTAAAACCAACAGGTGTTACTAAACCGCCCCACCACCAAGCCTCTTCCTTATCAGAGCTTCCTCTCAGATAATGTTTTGCAATAGGGATGTCTTATGGAGGATGGAGCAAGCCTGTTTTCTCCTGCTCCAGAGACTATGACACGGAGCAATGGATTCAAACTTAAGGAAAAGAGATTCCATCTAAACATTAGGAAGAACTTCCTGACGGCAAGAGCAGTCAGATGGGGGAATATGCTCCTTGGAGTGTGATGGAGTCTCCTTCTTTGGAAGCTTTTAAACAGAGATGGGATGTCCATTTTCTGGAGCGCATGGCAGGGGGTTGGACTCGATGGCCATTGTGGTCTTTTCCAACACTATGATTCTATGGTATGTGGAGCAGTCCTATGTCTGTTTCTGATTAACCTAGATCTGGTGGGAGCTGTAACCAACCTGCTATATTGCCTATACTTGGCAAAGATCAAAGATGGCTCTCTGGATTTCATTCTTAAGCAAACAGTTATGAACTGTAAAGTTGGGGAGGGATGGAAGGAGGTATGTTGAGGTGGAGAAATACCCCAATGAATGAGAACACAGTGCTGGTGAAATAGGCCATTTCCGCACTAGAGTGTTATAGCGTGATGATTCCACTTTCAACATCCTCTGGAATCCTGGTGTTTGCAGTTTCAGGAGGGGCCAGCTGTCCCCTCCTGAAACTGCAAACCCCAGGATTCCATAGGAGGTTGAAAGTGGAATCATAGCGCTATAACACTCTAGTGCGGACATGGCTATAATTATGCCTCGTGGCACTTAGCAGGAACTTAGCAGTCTTATTTACCTTGACTCACAAACGTTTGGAGGAATTTTCCCCATGTAGGAAATCGTTTCTCATTGACAGCCTGAGCGTGCTGTGCTAAAAGGCCCGGCAGCTCCTGGGAGATCTTCGCCAAAGCTGGTTCCTGCGGAAACAAATTAAATAGAACCACAAGCAATTTTACTGCAGAAATGAAAACTGCTTGTGGGGTGATTAAAAACCAGGCCTCCAACAGGCAGTGTGGTTACTGTTTAACCACAGCCAGAAAGTCTTTTTTAAATGTTTCCTTTATCTTTTTTCTCACTCTTCTTTCATGCATCTGAGGATGGTTTTTCCCTCCCGAAATATGTTTCTTTTAACTGTTTCTTTCCTTCCTTCCTTCCTTCCCTCCCTCCCTCCCTCCCTCTCTCCTTCCTTTCTTTCCCTTTCCTTTCCTTCTTTTCTAGCAGAGAGCTGAGGAACAACAATGGCAATGAACAGAGAAGGTGATGGATTACGGCCATCTGCACTGGGTAGCAACAACCTTAGTAATCCTTTAAAAAAAATCTTAGTAATCCTTTTAAGAAACACATTAACTACCTGTTTATTCAAAGATGCCTTTTCATTTTGTCTTGGGGGCCTGTGACTAGTGTCCACTTGATGACCAACTGCCCTTTTAACCAGCCTTCCCCAATGTAAAGCTTTCCATAGGTGTTGGATTACAACACTCATCATCCTCAGGCTGCATCGACAACAATCTGTCGACAGGCGGTGATGGGAGCTGTATTCCTGGAGGGCACTAGGTTGGGGAAGGCCATCTAATGGGCTTTGTTCTCCTACATGAGCCTGAAATCTAGGGGAGAGGCCCTTTTCTCAGTCCCATCATCCTTACAGGTGTTTTTGGTCAGGATGCTAGAGAAGGCCCTCTTGGTGGCCACTCCTAGGCTTTGGAGCTCCTGCTCACTATGAAAAATAGAATAGTCCCCTTGTTGCTGCCCTTCCGTTGGCACGTAAAGAGTCTTTTTAATCAAACAGACATTTGGGGATGATTGTTTTAAGGAAAAGGCTTTTGATAAGATCCTGTCCTGCTTCTAACTGAATACGCATGTGTTTGTGTGGAAGAGGGACTGTGCCTCCAAGCATCACCTGTCCGCTCATGGTAACTCCACGGATTCCCTGGGGTTTTCTTAGGCAAGGAACACTTAGAGGTGGTTTGCCATCACCTCCCTCTGAAATTTAGCACCCACGATTTGCATTTGTTTTTAACAGTTTTTCTTTTTGATGCTTTAAATGGTTTGGAATGTTATTGGCACGTTAATTACATTGCAATGATAATCTGTATGTTCTTCACTATATTATATTTGCTCTAATTTGCAGTTGACTTGCCTTAAATCTCAACTCTGCGGAAAAGGCAGGATATAAATAAAGTGGATGGTGATAGCGATGATGATGATGATGATGATGATGATGATGATGATGATGATGGTGGCAGCTTGTATACCCAGACCTCTTCAAATAACTCATCTGGCTCAGAACCTCTTTGGCTGTGACTCCACCTAGGTCACAGTTGTCCTTAGAGCACTTTGACCAGAAATCATGTTAAAGACAAATAAGCCAGCCTGCCTTAAGCTGACAAGCACGGAATGATCCCCTACTGCCTAAAACAACTGCCGTTATGCACAGAGAAACAACAAAATATCCAGCCGTAACTTCCCCAGACTCTGCTCTGCCAAAGAGTCTGGGAGCTGAGCAAGCACAGGAGGCCGAGGGACTTGTATGCATTCAGCTCCAGGTCGCTCTTGCTTCCTCAAGCTCACTTCCTCGCCTCCCTTGGGCCTCTTTCCTTCTGCTTCATGACCCCTTGAAATTGGAAATGTCCCATGCTCCAAAAGAGGACCAACTGCCTACTTTACACAACAACTCCATGCTTGCTCAGGAAGCATTGCACTCTTTCCTTTTCTCTGGTTTCCCTCCCTTCTGCATGCTTTCGGTTACAAGACTCTGTGCTGGAAGGAAGGAAGGAAGGGAGGAAGGGAGGAAGGGAGGAAGGAAGGAAGGAAGGAAGGAAGGAAGGAAGGAAGGAAGGAAGGAAGGAAGGGCCATGTTCTTAGAACAACAGACAGCAAGGCAGGAATACTCTGCTGTGTTTGTTAAATGCCAGTTTCTGGATTCTGAGAACAAGTGAGCATCTTTGCTTCTCCACCTGAGAACAGAGTACCTTTCCCTGGACCATGTGGCTCAACTTATTTATTTGGGTCAACATATACCTGCAGGATAGACAGCTCCAGAAAATATACTATAATTTTTTAAAAGTATCTGGGATGGTGGGGCATACACTCCAAGAAATTACAGATATTTCAGTCTGTCTTTCATGCCCAGTAAACTGGTAGAAGGCATGAGGAGCAAAAACATGGAGAATCATATAGACCAGGGGTGGGCATAGAGTGGTCCCTGTACCCTGAATGCCCCCCAACTGATGCTCAACCCCCCCAACCCCTGATTTTTTTTTAAAAAAAAATCAGCCTGACTTTCAGGCAATTTTTACCCTAAATCATACAGAACCCCCTCCAGTATATGAAAATACCTTCCAAAGAACCCTAGAACCCTGTCCTATCCCCAAATACCTTCATTTTCATTCATAGTCTCCCTCAAATGGTTACAGTCCCTTCCACTTACTGTTTTGAGAAGGACTGAGAGGAAATTGGAGGCAAGTGGGCTCACTGGAGAGGGGTCGCAGCTGATGGGGAGGGAAAAATTGGCCCGTAGGCATCCCAGTTACCTGCCCTTGATATAAAAGAACAGGTTTCGCTGATGGAGAATTGGCCCACCTCCTACAAAGTGTTTAGAATGCTACGAAGTCTAAAATCCCACTCACTGCCAGGGAGATTAATGGAAAGACATCCTTGACCGAGGACTTGATGCTGGGTGAATGTGCCAACCTGGCTTGTACTACCAAAACCTGGTTGGATGAAGCTGGGGTAGTGGTAAATCTCTCCCAGTTTTGTCCTCACATATGAGAGCGGGAATAAAATGTTGTGGTTGGTGCCAGGAAGGCCTAGAAAATAGTCTGAGACAACAGAATCATTGTTTGGATATTTAAAAAACCCCAAACACAGAGATTTACAGTGTAAATACCACTGTCTCCTGACACATTTGCCTCACCTGGAAGAGCTCTTGGATTCTCAAAAAACCCTTTGAAAATGTTAGTTTATCCATTAAATTCTTACGTAGAGGTCATCCTGTGTCCATAAGGGCCACTGATGCCAAGAAAACTGAAAACAAGAAAACTGGCAACCCTTTTCGAAGCCCCTTTGGCTTGTTCAGCTGCTTGTAAAGAAAGAGCACGCAGGGCTACGTGTACAATGAGGTGGAATTCATTAGCAGATGAGATGTATATTCAAATTCCAGCACAAGGACATTGCCCTGGCTGAAAAGTTATCCGGTAGACAAGAGAAAGGGAGAATGAATGACTTGTACTTCTTGTTCATGAATAACTAATTTGGGGACTAGTGGGAACTAATGATTTCCCATATGGGTGGAGAGGAGGATTGCTTGGTCCACGGAAATGTTCTCTCCATTGATTAATGCTAGCAAGACACTCTGTCTAGAAATCGATACCTCCCATTAAGTTGCTTTGGTCCAATTTTCATCGAACTAGATAAGGCCGTTCCATCTAGTCACTTTGGGGTTGGATCCCAACGCACATGCGTATTTCTAATTGGGAAAAAACCAGATCTTTACAATCATTACTACTACGCACTGGTTACCAGATTTGCTTTTGCTCCCTTGTAGTTGCTGTACAAAGAACCTGTCTTGAGATCACTTCCCAGAAAGCTAACGAGCTTCCTGAAGACAGGGGAATGGAGTGGAAGTGATGAACTTTGGACACAGAGATGGGGGTTGGAGTTCATATTCAGCCATAATGACCTTGTGCCAAGTCACAGGCTCTCGCCCTACCTCCCTTTCAGGGTCACTGTCTGGCTATAAAAGGACATCCCATACATATTGGTCCTCCTGGAAGGGTGACATTCATTCAGCAAACAATTAAAAAACGAAGCCTATTTCACAGGTATAAGTCTCCACTGTCAGAGAGGGAAAGAATAAGGCCATTTCCGCACTAGACTGTTATACCGCTATTATTCCACTTTCAACATCCTATGGAATCCTGGAGTTTGCAGTTTCGGGAGGAGCCAAAAAGGCCCCTCCCTAAACTGCAAACCCCAGGATTCCATAGGATGTTGAAAGTGGAATAATAGCACTATAACAGTCTAGTGCAGAAATAGGGAGGAGGAGAGATGGTGGGTCCCTTTTTCTTTTCCTTTTTTAAAAAATACAAGGCAGTCACTTTCCCCTCCTTGTCTCTGGGTCCTTGTCACTGTTTAAAGTTCTTCCCAGGAAGTGAAAAAGCAATATATATACATACATACATACATATATATATATATATATATATATATATATATGGGGAGAGAGAGAGAGAGAGGGAGAGGGAGCGCTCCTTTCCTTCATGCCAAAAATAAAGACAAGTGCTCCTGGTTTCAGCCACTGGGTTCACAAAAATGCTTATCAAACTTATGAGGCAGACTAAAAAGCAAACATTTCTCTCTCTCTCTCTCTCTCTCTCTCTCTCACACACACACACACACACAGGTTCACCAGTATGTCAGAGCTTATTATTTTTTCCCTTTGTTTGTTTCTCTCTGGAGCCGCAATCTGTGCAAAAGAACAAAACGCTGGAAATGTTTTTGGAACCGATCAATCGCCTGCCACACTTACTTAGAATTCAAATGCCGCTTTTAGGGCTGAATGCTTGAGTGTGCAACTGCAAATTTTAAAATTAAAAAGTCCCAATTTTGTCTTTCATGAGAGACATTCTTTTGGAAGGTAACATCATGTAAAACAGCTGCCATTACCAAGTCACGCAAATGGTTTTTGTATGTAAAATGGCTTTGTAAAATATTTGCTCCATCTGCTAAAAGTAGCAAAAGACAATTTTCCTCGATACCTAATGGCCCATTTCAGCTGGATGGCAAGCGATTCGCCAGGGTAGCGCCTTGCATTATGGAGAGTGGCGAGAACACTCCACAGAATTCTCCGCTTAGGCGGTATTATCTCCTCCCCGCTTCTTGAGAGGCCCGGCTCTCATTACCACGGCCCTTCGCTCTGGATCAGCGCACAGGCCGAGGGGCGGACGAGGGCCCCTGCCAAAGGGAGGCACATATGTTGCTCTCCAAGAGCGCACCGCGCACGAGCCGATCGCCTCGGCTGTTAGAAGCCCTCTTCCCACTTCTCACCCACTCAAGCCACTGCTCCCCTTTCTCCACGCCACATGGGTCACGGGATTCTCTCCTGGTTGGCTGTGCGCCGGCCAAGGACCTTTCGGGACGGGCAGAACAATCCCTTTTCTCATTCTGAATCTGGCTGCACAGGCAGGGGTATGCGCGCGCACACAAACGCATACAAAGCCAAGAGGCCCCCTCCGGCCTGCTCAAACAACCCCCCACGGTGCCAGGCTTCATTGTGGCGCGTGGTGCTTATGATCTCCCCATTTAAAAGCACATGTTTGCCTTGTACCCTGAACCACATCAACATCTGTTAAGAGGCCAATAAAAATTTTTTTTAAAAGAAAGGATGAGAGGGAAAGAGCGTTCCTTTCTCGCCCACAAAATGAGCCACAGAGGGACCACTGGACATCTTTGTGCATGTCTCTGTGTTTATTTTTAACAAGATCTGAAGCCTGGCCATTTTTTTTTAAAGCCTAAACCTATACACTGGAAAAAATTCTCTTTCTCTTACACACACACACACACACACACACACACACACAGACAAACAACTTTGGAGCAATCCAAAATAATGATGCATATTTATATTCACTGGCGGGGTAATCTAATTGAGCTGACAACAATTTTATTAAGTAATTCTGTTGTGTTAGGGTTTTTACTTTCATTTTGGCACGGCAATCCGTCTGGGCAATTTAAATGGGTGAGGTAACTGCCTGCGAAGTTGGCTGGACTTAATTTCCTTAATAATGAACAGAAAGGTATTTTTCTTTAATCAGCAAGCAAGGCTTCAAGGAAAAAGGTATCCTGCTATTTTCTTGCATGCTCTTAACTTGGATTTATAAGATGCCAAAATACCTGTTCATACTCAGAAGCTACATGTGCAAACCTTTCACATTATAAAAAAAGAAAGAAAAGAAATTAATGGATTTCTTAGAATCTGCATTGTTGAAGACAGGGCAAATGATCCCAATGGCTCATCCTTGAATCGTAGCTGCCAGTGCCAGAAAAATACAGAGCCAGGCTGGAAGCAAAGGCAGAATATGCTTTCAGGATTCTAAAAATGAAGATCCCAAGTATTTTCTTTTCTAAGCTATGTATTATTATTATTTCTTGCCTGTACGCATGTCTTTAATATACTCCTGAAGCAAACAAAGCCTACAAAGGTTAAAACAGAGTTGCCACAATCAATAAATCAAAAGATTGCAGGATTTTTACAGAAGTCCATGTTAGTGGCAGAGATGATTTACAAAGGGGATGATGGAAACAAACAAACAAAAAACCAGAAAGGAAAGTACTTTTTATGCAGCAACTCACCATTTCATCTGCCTTCCCTTTTCAAAGGCTCTCTCTGCTTCTTTCTGAATTTAGCAAAATAAACATTTTAATATAATCTACAGAGGCATTTTTATAGCGCGTGATAACACTAACGAATTCCAGATTTTCTTTTGTGATCTTGTTTTATCCTCCTCATCTCCGCACAGTTATTGCTAAAAACTGGCAGTTAAATTCAATTGATTCAAAATATTCTGAGTCCATATGGCCTAAAACCCTGAAGCCTGACGCTCTGATATTGCCTGACTGCTGTTTTGTAGCATTTGCAAAGACTTCGGTCCCCAGATGGTGGAAGTAACATTTAAACCTCCTTTTCTCTGCTTTGTACAATAGACCTTGGCACCATTTCAACTGTTTACTCCGGTAATTAACAGCACTGATACCACAACAATTACAACTCCTACAATCTTAACACAATAATGCTATGAATTAGTGAGAGCTAATGGCTGGAAGGTATAGTGGTTCCAGACTGCGAGATCCGTGCATTTTCCCCGAATAAAATAAAAGGTACCGAGCAGCACAGCTCGCGGTAGACAATGATTACCTAGTAATTAGTTTACACAAAGCTTCCTATTTAATGGCAAAACGCTGTAATTAACGCGTGACAGAAAATCAAAGGGTGCTTTGTAAGCATATGAAAAATTAACACCGCAGGCCCATAGCTTTATGTCCTGATTAGAAGAATTTTAAATCAATAGGACATGCAAACCAACAGCTTGCATATCTGATTATTGTAGGTCCTAGGAATTTAACCAAGGGACGTAATTGTTGTGCCT
This sequence comes from Ctenosaura bakeri, assembly GCA_948474755.1. NCBI lineage: Eukaryota > Metazoa > Chordata > Lepidosauria > Squamata > Iguanidae > Ctenosaura > Ctenosaura bakeri. The sequence goes on from CAOLHI010002902.1 coordinate 38,933, forward strand.
CGTTATTTTATTAAGAAATTAGGGAATCACCTGATAATCCAAACTCCAGTAACTGCATTAAATATAATAACCAACTGAGCAACAGCCTCACAGCTTGTCCTCCGGTGTAACAGGTAAACACAACGTGGCATCTCATTGACACTATATTGTTTGGAGACCAGTGGAGACCTCTTCTGTTAGCCCATATAATTTTACCATCCACTGTTAAAGCTATACCACATTCGAAAGCAGCTATCAAAACACGGTCCTCGGAAATGGTATTTCTTATTTCTTTCTTTCTTTGGTCACTGTACCTTAGACCATCTTATGGCTGGAAGATTTTGTTCCCTATATAACAGTTACATGAATTATGAGCAGCTTCTCTGTGTCAGACTATGGCCATTTCCACATGAGTCTGTTATAGCGCGATGATGCCACTTTCAACCTTCTATGGAATCCTGGGGTTTGCAGTTTCGGGAGGGGCCGTCTCAGTCTCATGTGGAATGGCCTATGTTGGGGTCTTGCAAAATGTTAAGTTGTGGCACAGGTGAGGCTGAAGAAACATTGGGTTAAACCCTACTTCCAGTTCCAACACATCATGGAATCAAAAGGCTTTACCTAGGTTAGTGATTTCCAATCTTTGGTCCTCCAGGTGTTGGGACTTTAGCTCCCAGAAACCCTAGCTACTTGGTTAACAGTCAGGAATTCTGGGAGCTGAAGTCCAAAACACCTGGAGGACCAAAGGTTGGAAACCATTGACCTAGCTGTTGATCCACCATACAACAGTTGAGTCAATGGCTCTACCCCAGTTGGGATTAAGCAAGAAACAAATGCAGCTATTGCCACCCCTTCTGCTAGCCCTTTGGTCAAAAGGGTAGATATCCATGCCTAAGGGGGAGTGGGTGCAAGTGCTCCCAGAAACCAATTTCTGGCTTGGGGCAGAAGCCATCTTGGAAAAGGGCCCTCACAGCTCTTTTTTTGCTCAGAGTGGCACTCTGGGTTGGGGAGGAAGCTCTCACACTTGAGAGGCGGTGCACTGCTAGAGCGTCTGTCTCCTTGTGCACCATCAGCCAGTCAAAGAGGACCGCACTACAATTAGCTTCCTATATTGAAACTGATATCGGATGGAGGAGTTCCACATGAGCACTGAAACTTCCTTTATTCAAATTGCAGAGGGAAGATGTTGGTTTGTAAGGGATCTTTTCCCTAATCTAGTCCCTAATCAAGATGCTTTAGAACTACAACGCCCAGCTTGTCCATCTAGCATGACCTCTCCAGGTTAAGGAAGGCTGTTGTATGACTTTATTTATTTATTTAGTTGACTTAGATTCCACTTTTCTATTGAAAGGGACTCAAAACAGCTATTATTCTTATGTCCCAAAGCTTGATGATGAAATAATAAGCTCTCTGGAGAATGTTAAAGACGGATTTGCTGGACCAAAGGGAGCTTCCATGTAGCTCAATATTTTGTTTACAGCAATGGCTTAAAAACAGATGTCTCTGGAAAAGCTCACAAAAAGAGAAGCTCACAAATATCCTCTACCATGGCCAGATACCCTGTTGCTTGGTAAAATCATCTGCTACGGAGACCCCAGACCCCACATTTCCAAATTCTCCAAAGACAACTGATCATGGGCTAAGATGGCAAACCATTTTCCATAAATGAGCACTTTGGTTAATTCCTATCCACTCGCCCACTCCATAAGAAGTGGGACAACTCTCTTTTGGACCTTTCATTTTAAGCTCCGGGTCAACCAGGCAAATGGCCATGGTGTGAAGGCAAGGGGGAGGCCAATGTCAGCTTAATGGTTCAATATACATCACACTTAGATTAGAAGCTCATGGGATTCTTCATCAGGTGGTAAAAAAGTCTGCAGGGGAACGAAGGAGACAGTGTTGGAGTCACAGAGTCTACATTGTCCTACTAAAGGCATCATCACAAGATGGACTTTGAATTTTGTTTGTATGTGTGTCTCTTATAGGACGTCCTTATAAGGAGTCTTGCAGAAATGTCTAGGGAGTCAGCCATATTAGTTGGGTGCCACCAAAACCACAGTCTTGCAGCACCCTAAAAGACTAGCACTATTTTTATTTATTTAGCACCAAATTTCTGCCAGTCTTGCTAATGTTTTGACTCTTGGATATTGATGCTTGTCCTGAGATTCAGATGGCTACATGGTCCTCTCTTGGACTGGTGACAGCGTCGAGATTCCTCCTGAATCCTGGTTTCAGAAACCAAGAAAGCAGGAAGACGGGATGAACTCGCTCTGCCTCTGCCTAGAGGATCTAACAACTGGACTCCATTTTTAAACAGAACAGAAACACTCAGTATGAACTTCCGTAAACTGCATTATGTTTAATCGGCTGCCCTGCTACATACCAATGAAGGAAAAACCTTGGGATCATGTCATAAACTGCTATGCAAATGATGCTATTTGTAAGTATTAACATAATTTAGTGCTTAGAGTCATATTCTCCTTTCTAATAACTCTACTGGAATGGAGAGTCTTTTGCCATGTACTTCTAGCCTGCAGGATAGTCTTTCATCACAAAGCTGAATTTTTTAATAACCTGCCAGCATATGTTTGGTACATGGCAGCTTAAGTCAATGACACAATGTCTTCATTATCGAAAGAAGCATGTCTCCATACTGTAATAGGACATTAAAGCATGCCTGTGCTCATAAACTAATGCTTTGATGTCTAAATGCGGGAGCATTAGGAGAGCCTTCTGTAACAAAAGAAGGGCTTAATCCTCTGCACTCAATGGGGACGGCAATTTGTTTCCAAATACAAAAGATGGGTGCTGTTTAGAAAACAGAAATGGTCAGATACTGTGTGTGTAAGCGGGAAGAAGATGGTTTTAAAATCTTTTCTTGCCCTGCCTGTGCTTTTTCCTTCTGTGGGTAGTGAATGTCCCTGTGCAAAAAAAAAAATGCTAAGAGAATCACCCGCACAGTATAATTTGGGCATGCAGTACAAATTGGGGACACATGTAACACAAAATGTGTGGGTCCCTTAGTTCCATTATTATTATCATTTTGTATCCTGCCTTTTCCCTGATGTTGAGATTGAAAGCAGGTTCCAGAGTATTAAAACCAGAACAGACTTTTAAAAACCTACAAAAGCAACAGTAAAAATGTGTAACAATTATTATAAAAAACCAATAACATCTAGAATTAAAATCATTTAAAAGTTCATGAAAAGAGAGGATATTACAAGCTCACTGCAGCCAGTTCCTGATGGGATGGGAGAGTTTTCACTTGCTGGCAGGAGGAGAAAAACAAAGGAACCAACCTAATTTTCTGAGGGAGGGAGTACCGAAGTCTGGGAGCAGCCACCAGAAAGGCCTCTCCCTCTTTCCCAACAAATGAGCCTGGGAAGGTGCTTGGATTAAGGAAAGATAAACTCCACGAAAGATCTTAGAGCTCGTATATGGAGACATGTGCCTTCTGATGTCCCGGACCCAAATCTATCCATCCCGCACTGGGGCCCCTAGACTTCCCTGGCCCCAGTGTCAGCCCTGTCCCTGCTGGCTTTGGCTAAAGGACTCTTTCTCAATCAGAGCAGGCCATTAAGACACTCTTCTCTGATCTGCACACGTTGGGGGGGGGGTTGTCACTTGGCTTATTGATTTCCCACATCTTCTACAGCAAAGTATACGCAGAGAGACTTACTGGGAAACACACAGAGAGAGTGAGAAATGAAAGTAACTGGGAAATACACAGAAGTGTGAGAAAGGAAAATAATGTTGATGCAGAGGTCTGTGTGATGCCCCTGGGTGTCTTGTGTGTACATGCCTTAGTTACATCCCATTTGGATTACTGAGCTATACTCTTTGTGGGACTGCCTTTCTTCAAAAAATTCAGTTTGTCCAAAGGGCACTATAAGCAGTAACAGAAACAATTTATTTTCAAAAAGTAATTTTATGAACTCTGGGGACCAGCTGTCCAGGGGCAAGAAGCAACCCAATTCTGTGTCTCCCCCAGGAATAAGTGGCTGGGAAAAAACATAACTCTTGCTTTGGGCAAAGCTATGCAGGAGAAGAAGAAGAAGAAGAAGAAGAAGAAGAAGAAGAAGAAGAAGAAGAAGAAGAAGAAGAAGAAGAAGAAGAGGCAGTTCCAAATGAGTCATGAGGAAGGACACACCGGCCCAAATCCAATCACTAGAGTAAACCCATTGAATCAGTAAGCTTTACCATCAGATTGGAAGGGGCATGATAGGCCATTGAGTCTGACCTTCCCCTTCTTAGCAAAGGGATTCCAGCTAGAGCATCCCCAGCAGGTAGCTGTCCAGCCTCTTTCTGAAGATGCCATGAGAAGGAAACTCCACCATTGGTTCGACTGCCAAAGTTCTAATGTTCAACCAAAAATCTGCATCCTGCCAATTCCTAATTGGTCCTACCCTCTGGGGCAGCTCTTTTGGTATTTAAAGTATGCAATCATGTCACCCGTGGGTCTTCTCTTCACCAGGCCAAACAAGCCCAGCTCCCTCAACCTTTCCTCATATGTTTTGTTCTGCATACTTCTCACTGTCCCTGTTGCCTTTGTCTGAAACTGCTCCAACTTGTCTATATGCTTCTTGAAATGAGGTGCCCATAACTGACCTCCCACTCAGCAGTTGAGTCAATGAGTCTACTCTACCCTTGTTGGGACAGACAGTCGTGCCAGGCACATAGCGTAAACGAACAAAACAAATGCATTGATCCATGTAGCATCACCAATCAATGAAAAGAGGGTTGGGGAGGAAAAAAGGGACATGGTCTCAGGCCAGGTCAACGCTTTGCCTCTTGATTCAGTTCAGGGAAGAACACCAAGTCTAAGACACAAGGGGATTTCCAAACTGGAGAAAGAAGAAGGAATCCTTTAAGCAACTGCTTCTACTTCTATTGAAGGCCCACCTCACAATTTGAGAAGCCTGGCACTGGGCGGTTTAAGATTAGCAATATGATCTCCTCAAATGGTTTGCTTCTTGCCACTGGATGGCTGGTCCCCGAAATTCATAAAGCTACTTTTTGAAAATAATTTGTTCCCATTACTGCTCATCGTGCTCTTTGGACAAACTGAAATTTTTGAAGAAAGGCAGCCCCACAAAGAGTATAGCTCAGTAATCCAAATGGAATGTAACTAAGGCATGACGCACAAGACATCCATGAGCATCACACAGATCACACACAATGCGATTTTTCTTTCTCACACCCCTGTTCCTGAATGGCTTTTACTTGGATGATTTCAGTTTAGTCACTTTCTCACTTTGGGAGCGTTTGCTTCCCGCAATCAAACGAAGTGCACCCAAATTTGTACTAGAATGCCCCTAATTTAAATTTGCTTTTCTCTGGGAATATGACTGAGATTAGCTTAGCCCAAGTAGGACAGGTATCCAGGCCAGGAGAAAAAGAAGAACATCTAGGGCAGGCTGATTAAAAGCTTGATTAGTTTTGAGAAGTCCAGAGCAACCGCTATCAAATCCATTGCAACACCCCAGTTATACACAAGGTGGGGTAAGTCTAATGAAAATACGTTTCACTGAGACACTCAGTCTGGAAGCACAGGGAGGCAGCCGCCAGCCCAGAGAAGGAGAATTTTAAAAGGCAGCGGTGGCAGTGCATGGCAGGTCATGGCTCGAATGAAGGGAACTCTTTTTATACCAGGAATGTACAAAAAAGGATGGAAAGCTTCAATTCAGACAGCAGCCTGCTATGAAGGCTAAGCAGGCATGCAGCTTTGATAAACTAAATAAGGATTTATCTAACTTATGTAGATTCTTTTTCTAGCCTGTTCTAAGCCTACAAGGCAGGCTGCAATAGTTAATGTCAGCAAAGATATTACTGATGTTACAGAATAAAATATAGTTTGTCTGATCTAACTTTGCACCTTGAGTTGTCCTATATCGAATAGGGAACTTAGGCACAGTTTGAAGTTCTTCCTTGGAGTTTTAAAGCTCTAACCCACTGGGCCTAGAAAACCCAAGACTTTGGCCATTTCCGCACTACACTGTTACGGTGCTATTATTCCACTTTCAAGATCCTGTGGAATTCCAGGGTTTGTAGTTTCCTGAGGCCAAAGAGGTCTCTGGCTGAGCATTCTAAATGCCCCATTCCTAAACTACAAATCCCAGGGCTCCCTAGGATGTTCAAAATGGAATAATGTAGTGCAGAAATGGCTATTGGAAGTGCAAGGAATCAGAATGGCCGAGAAGACTCACGTGCGCCCATCTCTTCTTCCATATCTCAGGGCCGTACCGGCGGCTTTCCTTCAGGACCCAAGGGTAGCACCTGAGGTGTGTGATGACGTCACAGAACGCGGTCCCGTTTCCCCCAAAGTCATGGTCCACTTTGAACACCCAGCGCTTCACTTCCGGGTAGTCTATTACCAGCTGGCTTAGGACTTCGACCATCTGGGGACAACAACACCAGAAAAAGAGAGGGACTTGCTCAGGTTCAAATGGGTACTCTCCTAGTTTCTCTCCATCCATATATCTCACAGGATAATTAATTTTCCACACCAGCATCCTGAATGAGGCATCGGCAAAACCAAGGAGGAAGAGTGAGTGGGAAGGCAGGGACCACAACAGCAGTATTTCAGAGCGGGATGACTAAGGCAGTATTTACTTACTGGTTTATTTTATTTTTAAGAAAGGTAAAATAAACATTTTTATAACTATTTTTGCAGCTGCATTTTTAGTGGGCTTGAATGTAACCTTGGAAAACAGATTGTCTTAGGAGGTCCTTGTAACAAAGGCAGTCTCCTCGATTCTGAGTTGTATTTTATTATTTGAACTTCAATCACAAATGGAATTATTATTTGTTTGCTCTGCGACCCATTATTTGTTGATTTTGAAAGGCCAATAAATGGGTTTTCTCTTGACGACTCCCCTACAGAAATGAAATGGATCAATACTATTGTAAAGATAGTACCAATGGAAAGAGTTATGAGCTATCTTTAAGTGAAAATTGAACTGTGCCTTAAATTATTGTCACCTTCCTTTGATTATTTAACGCCTCCCATCAATATATCATAGGAAGCTTACAGCAGAGGAAAAAAAAAACAATCTGAAGCAAATTGAAAGGAAGGCTAATGTGTAAATAGTCTTGCAGAGATACTCTGTAATAACTGAAGGAAGAATTATTAAAGCCGAACTTGGCCCTTGTCTACACTGTGTGATGCTACTTTTGTACAGTTGTAGATATCTTTGAGTATGGACATTTCGCACATCACAATAAGCCATGGTTTCTGTTGACTGTGGTTATTGCTCAAGCCATGAATTGTGTGCCAAATGAATAAATCATAAACTTCTTTATCTCTCCATTATTTTTACTTTCTCTTTTGCACTTTTCTTCGGTTCCAGGTTCATGATGAGCAGCTGGAAAAAACAAGCCAGAGACCAGTCATGGCTGTGGGTTCACATGTCACAACAAACTATGGTTTTAAAAAAGCCATAATTTATAAGTCAACAAAAATTGGGTTTTGAGTTGGGGCAGATTTGCCCATCAGAAACCGGACACCATGGGGTGTCTTCACATTCGAACACAGTTAATGAGTTGATCTTGCATTATCTGCTTCGAAAACAGAGGTAGGAATCAGGCAGATTTCCAGATCATGTTGGTCTGAAACTCCCAGCAGCCCAGCTCAACATAGCCAATGGCAAGGGATGGCAGGAGCTTGGTTGCTAGCTCTTCTTAGCACTAATGTATATTTTTATCTGCTACCTGGAATTTGCAAGAAACTAGATTACATTTCATTGACCATTTCTGCATTAGACTGTTAAAGTGCTATTATTCCACTTTCAACATCCTATGGAATCCTGGGCTTTGCAGTTTGTTTATTGATTTTCATTTGGAATTGTCTAGACTGTGTACAATTAGCCCTCCACATTTGTAGGCTTCACTTTTGCAGATTTGATTATTCATGGATTATTTGCTGTCACCTCTGCTGCCTCCCTGTGCCATTTTTAATGGGGACCACAAGCCTTGTGAGGCTGAGAAACTGTGAACGAGGCTTGTAAGTCCCTATTAAAAATGGTGTGGGCAGCAGTGGAGGGCCAGCCCCCCACCTCTGCCTTGTGAAGGAACCCTGATGCCTCAAAGGAATCCACAGGGCATTGAATATGGTGATCATACTTTTTTTTACTGTGTAAAATCTGGTTTGGGAGGGCCTAGAGTTATGCACGGTTTTTCCACTTTCACTGGGATCCCGTGCCCCTAACTCTAGCAAATGTGGAGGGAGGACTGTATATTGTTTTATCTATTTGCTGCCTTGAGATCTCACGATGAGAAGGGGTGAGATGAAAATATTTTAATTAATGCATACAGAATTACCTGCTGCCTGCTATAGATGTCATACCAGCCCGGCGGCATCGGGACCTGGGCAGCGGCAAAGATCCTTTTGCTTCCTGACTTGGAGCTGTAGAGCTGAGCCACGTCTGGGTCAGGGCCCAAAACGGGCAGGTCCAAGGCGTTGGCCACTTCCAGGTCATCCTGGCCAAGGAGCCCCCCAACGATGTAGGCCTCCTTGCCCCGGACCAGGTGCCTGATCCTTTTGATAGTCTTGGGGCTGTACTTCAGGAAGGTGGCCAGGGACATGGGCCGGTCCTGCACGCAAGGATGACATGAGTCTCGTTAAAGGTGCTCTTTCTTTTCCTGCTGCAAAACTAATTTATAATGTTGAACACAATAAATACATTATTAATAGCAGGCTGGGTTATGACCTATCCTGTAGCGTAGCAGTTTAAATTGATAAAAGCTGTTGGGGTGAGGCTCCATAATCGCTCACATCTTTAGTGTGTCGGAAATGGGCTCGCTGGGAATAGAACTAATTACTACACATCTGTATTTATTTGATCCACGTGGAATTCTCCTTCTGTCACTCGGAAGAGAGGCTCGCGGCCTTTGGATAATGGTGATTCATCTCAACACCGCTGGCACCGTTTGATTCTACCATGTCAGGGGGAAAAAATCAATACAAAAAATAAAGACCCCTCCCCACTCCATGCCTCTGCCTCCCCCTCCCCCTGCTCATAGATGGAGCCGTATTTCACACCACGGAGAGCAGCATCTTAAATAGTGCTTCCATGGGTGGGTGGGGGCAATAATGCTTTTATTTACAAAACACTCTTACAGCTCGTATGCCATTCCACAGATAAACACTTTCATTAGACATTGGTCCTAATTGCAAGGATCCTCCAGGTTAAATATGGAAGAATTCTGGTGATTCACAAACACTTCAAGAAACAACTTTGGGATGCTTCATATAGGCATATATCTTTAAACAAATAAAAATGTGACTATAAGAAATCCATGCTTGCAAACATATGTTATCATAATGGCGTGTTTGTCATGGTGGGGAGGGGTGCTGTGATTGCCTCCAACTTCCTCTTCATGGTACAGCAGGTGGGAAACCCCCCATTGTCTCTACACAATGTGCAAAACCGGCCTGTGTCCAAAATAGAAAGCGTGTCCAGAAAAACGCCAGGAACAGAAAGGAAACAGAGTCATAGAAATGGAAGGACAAAAAGAGTGACCATATGGAGGGATCTGGGAACAAAAAGCCTGAATAAGTAAGACTTCATTCTTCTCTCCCCCCACCTTTTTTTTTTAAAAAAACAAGAACCTTAGACCATGAAAATCATTTCTATGAATTCTACCATCTAGAGTAGCATTGCCTGGGAAGCTCTTGTGCAATTTCCTTTAGAAAAGACAAAAATGTCTTTGTTTCTTCAATTATTTAGGCCAAGGAATTTATAAACTCTACAAATCAACTTGCTTATTTTACCTGTTTGCTTGTTTAATTATACAAATTTGTAAATATAGAAGCTGTACAATGGGTTTAAACAACCAACCACCAAAACATTACAATAAAAACCAGATACATTAATAAAATAGTGATGGGCGTTTATGACTCAGCTATGGCCATGTGCCGAGCAAGAGGAAGAACAAGGAAACAGCCGGGCCAGTTTGAGTAACATTTACTTTTGGGAGAAGACAAGAGGTGTTGAACAGTTCCATCTTCTTTCTGTCTCCTGTTAGCATCTCACTGTCTTCTCAACCCAAAACAGCTAACATATCTAACACCCCTCAATTAAAGCCACCAGGGGATCCAAAAAAGAGAGATTTAAATTGGATGTTGCCTCTCTTGCGAAGGGGCAAGCAACTGTGCATCTGCAGAGAAGGAAAGTTGGAGCAGAGGAAGGGTTTTGAGTGTTCCCTCTTTCCATCAGGCTATAAATCTCTCAAGTTCAGAGTTTCAGACGGGGAGAGCAAACAGCAGAGAAAGGCTTAGCTCAGCTCAGCGTTCAGCTTGCAAAGCTAAACCAGGGTATTTATTTCCAACACTCTTAACTAGTCACTTAATCTGGGAAGCTCTTAAAAGTTGCAATAATATTTCACTGATGGGTACCAGAGCGTTGCAAGTTATAAAATTTCCAATTTAATTTTACGGCATCCCCCCTTCAGCTGTAGTAATTAGAAGACACAAACTCACAGGGAAGCTGTTTATGGCTTCAGGGGTGAGGATTTTGAACCTGTCCTGCAGGTCACCAATGTCCTCGGGGTTCCCAGATCTAACGGCCGTCTGCAGACCCAAGAGTTTGTTGTAATACCTCAGCATCTCCCCACTCATTTCAAAGGGGCAAACGTAGATGACATCCACATTAGGATCTTTAAAAACAAAACATACAAACCAAAAGGAGAGTCACAATTAATTACTGCCGGAAAAAGAAATATATTTTTTTCTGGAAAAATATTGCCAACATCACTTCTTAAAACCAACCTGGCAAAGAAAGCAGGTATTTGCTTTACAAGTATCTTTACTGTTTGTCATCCCTGCTGATTGCTTCAACCTCTTTCTCTGAAGTGGAGACACCAAACCAGAGGAAATGCCAGATTTCAGAATGAAGTCTGGAGCAACCAGGGAGAGTATTTCAAGAGGCGCTTGGCCAAGTGAGCTGCTATAACAACGAGAATTGTGTGTAGCTTTCAAAATATATGCTATTCCTACAGGTAAACTACACAGCTCAGTTATTTTATTTGGAAGAATTCCAGCATTGTCTCTCCCCTGCTCCCATCTTGTTCTTTGAGCAAGTGGGAATGGATAGCCCACTTTTGCATGCCAAAGCTCCACCATTTGCCTTTGGGTCATTTAATGATCATAAATACCTTCGGTGATCAGATCACATGACCCAGGTTTGTTGCTTCGGTCATCAGTCTTATAAAAGAAAGAGCCCCCTTCTCAGAGCTCTCTCTCTTCTCCTCCGTTTTTGCTTCCTCTTCCTTCTCTCCACCCATGCTTTGCATCTCCATCAGAAGATGGTGAGTTAAGAATGAGGGTACTACTATTCGTTAGCCAGTTAGGGTGTAGGTTCCCCGATGCATATGTAAATACAGAAGCCATTAGTAAACTTTTCTAAGTTTGTAACCTGAAAAACTGTCTGCGTTTGTTTTGTCTTAGTCAGTTTCGGATCAGAGAAGCCACACAGACATTTGGGCATGCTTCTTCCACTACTCTGCTAAAAGGAGGCTGAATCCTTACAGTTTCCGCTTCCATAGAATTTCCCAGCAGGGCTAACACCCTGGGAAAGTCTTATTCCCAACATTTTTAGCTGTGTGAAGGTGGCACAAACACCCATTTCAGATGTTGCCCAGATGTAGCCAGGCCTGTGTCTTAAGCAACCACCAGTCTTGTCATCAAAGATTCTTGGACAAATGCTTAACACAATCTGCTGCTGTCAGGAGTCCTCCCAGGAGGTACCTCTGATGGGAGAGGAGGCCTGTGCTTGAAGCTCTCAAGGAAATGGTCTGTCACTGGGTGGGGAACAACTTTGTTCCTGGGAGGGGAAGAAACAGATCCCCTCATGCTACCGGCACTTACAAAAAATCCAGAGGCCCAGTCTTCCAGACCTTGTTTCCACTCCTTGTTTGAGGGAGTTTATATCCAAAAGCCTCTTTCATTGGTTGTGCAGATGGAATGGGAGAAAGAGGCATACAAGTCTGTGCACACAATTCTGGAAACAGTTGAAGAGTGTGCGAGGGGGACTTTAGTATTTCACCTTCTGAAGCAACAGCAATGTGGACAACTTCAGGCAATCCTTGCTGAGAAGGAGTGGGTTGAGACTGTGCCACTGGGAATGACAAGGTGGCAAGGGCTTTCTCTTGTGGCACAGCAGTCTTAGCCTGTATGGTAATTGAAGATGGGCCCAGTCTAGTCACCTCCTTGGCCTTTTTCTTTTGGTGGCATTGACAGAGCAACGTTTTGAAGAGATTTCCAGTTTGAGGGACCAACTTGGTGTTGATGAAACCCAAAAGTCAGCCTGGGGTTCAAGTTTTTGGATCCATACCAATAAATCTTCAGGTTGGAGGGCTGGGTCCAAAGGCAGCCATTTCACTCCCCCCATGGAAGATCGTTTCATGGCAACATGGGTTGAAGATCCCAAAGTGGTAGGCGGGAAGCCAATGCGGGACTGAGTAGCGGTCTAGAGGGAATGTCAGTAACAGCCAGGGCTTGCTCATATAGAAGAGTTTTTAACATTGATGACTGATTCTTGCAAGCCTGGAGGTTCAATGCCTTACAGTGGATGCAAGACCTGATGATATGGCTTTCTCCAAGGCCCAGGAGTTAGCGCAAATGTCTGTCAATAATGGGGAACCTGGCACTGCAAGAGGTGCACTTCCTAAACAGTCCTGAAGGCATGGTGGAACAGAGCAAGCCAGCACAGCAAGAAAGAGAGAATATCTCCAAACTAGTCCAAGTCAAGGGAAAAAACAGAGCCCTAGCCAAAGCCAAACTGATATCTGACAGAGGAGCCAAAACGCAGACTGAAATCAAAACTGAAAACACTGAGAGAAGTGATAAAGCTCACTGGCAGTTCCTTTGATGCTGTTGTTGCAGCGGACAAAAAGGAACTGAGGGTCTGAATGGGAATCGGGCTAGTCTTGTGGACCAGAGGAGGAGGGGCTACTGCAAAAAGGCTTGAATAACTGCTCACCCAGAAGGTTCTGAATGATGCACTGTGCAGGCACAGTGACCACAAAGAAGAAATCCTAGATACAAACTCTCTCGTGGGATTGGCAAAGTGTTACTCATAGATGGTAAGCAGGCCCCAAACCCCACTTTTGCAGCTCCAAAGCTCCCCTACATGTGCAGCCAGCAAGCGGAGAAGCTTGGCTGAGGTGGTCTGGGTCAAAGCACAAAAGGCATCTAAGGATAACTGAAGTCCAAGACCTGTCAGTGGGTAACAAAAGAGGAACAAAGCTGGAACTGTAGAGTAAACCCAAACAGTAAACCATGCAAGTGGCCCATGGGGCAGCTGCTCTGCAATCACCCTGTGTCTACTTGGAGGCCCACTTTGTAGAAATGCACAGATCACCCACGTGAACATCCCATTCTAGTATTTTTTTAAAAACCACTCCTTGAAGAAGGATGAAACACAGACCTAATAAACAGTGTGGGGCAAGGGAACTTTTTAATACAGGAAAAGGCAAACCCAGGGAAGAGAAGTGTGTGATTACACGCTGCCTCTAACTTTCCAACTCACTCACAAGTAATATATCTTTCTTAAAATAAACACTACAAAAGAATCGTACTGGGGACAAAGCAACATTAGTGCCTTCATAATATATAAAGGCAATTAAGTGATTATTTTAGGCTCCTATAAATTTTCAGAATACATTTTTGGGTGCAAATTTCCTAAATGGCATTTATGAAATAATAATGATGCTGAAATATAAATGAATCATGTAAAGTATGTCATTCTGGGGAGCCGGCAAAGTTGGCCATCGACAAATTAATATTTTGTTGCTGCTGCTGCTTTGCTTCAGGAAGGCAAGGCTACGCATAGGTGAAGAGCTTTGCATGCTTATAGATTTCCTTTTGCCTCGTTCAAATCACCTGGCCTCGGCCCTTCAAAATAACCCTGTTTGTGAGATTATTTATGCGCTTGATCTTGTGTGATGCTGAGCAACTGCACGCAGCTCCCAGGAACTGCTGAGGATTAATCAGGATCTGGCCTCCTCCTCCTCCTTGCTTTCTTATGGATTCCCTTGGAAGCTGGACTCAACAGGCTGCTTCACATAAAATATTTGTATCACACTTGTCAGGAAAACATAATGCCTTAAGACATGCTGTCAAACGCACGCATACACATTGTAATATGTGGAATGACAGACAAATAGTGCCACACAGATGTCTTCAATCAGCACAAGCTACAGAAGGGATTATCAGAGCATTTTTTAAAAGTTGGAAGTTGCTAAGGAATCCGTCCCATGCCCACCTTCAGTCTTCAATCAAACTATGGTGCCTGTCAAGAAACAGCCTGGCTGTGCGGTAAAAAGTATATTGGCTCATATTGACTTCCACAAGTAGGCCACGATGGGGTTAAGCAGCCATGGGATTTGAGGAACTGGGCTTTGCAAGTGGGAACTGACGTATGTGTGCATAGATGATGTTTTCATGGTTATGGGGTTTTAACAGTCAGAATGTGGTTATCCCACAGATTCTGGCCTGGATAATCATATGGTTAAAGAATATGCAAACTGGACAACACCAGCTGGGTGGAATGGCCAATATTTCATGGAAGCCGACTGGTGGAGAATGTCCAGGCGGAGGAAGGGCTTGCAATATTGGGCATCCTGGGATGCATAGAAGGCACCGTTCAGAGTCACAACAGGTGGGGAGACAGATGAAGGTCAGGCTGTGAGGACTTGAGAAGAAGACTGGAAAAGAGCAGAACTCACCTAAATAAATAAATAAATAGTACTGAGGATGGTGTAAGGTAGTGAGAGGTCAACAGCGAGGACAAAACTGAGATTACTGAAGAAGGCAAGAATGAGAACCGTCTGTGCCAGTGGGATGGAGAAGAAGACTTCCTTGCCAGTCACCGGCCTTCAGGATTGTTGAGAGTCTGACAGGGAGAGAACGGCTGAGTCCACACTGTCAACTGCTAGGCCCTCACAAAACATTGTATTGCAAACTGCTTTAAAAGCTTCCTCACTTTTAAGACTTGTGCATTCTGTTTCAGGGTGGATGTAGGGGAGAAAGGGGTTGCCCCAGGGCTCGCGAGGAAGCTTTGTCCCAGGGGAAAAGGCTATGAGGATGACGGGCACAGAAAAGGAACTGGACTTAGACGGGATTGTACCCAATAGATACTGCCAGGGTCTCTTTCACACTACACAATTATATCAGTTTGATCCCACTTTAATTTCCATAGCTACGTAATCCTGGAATTGCAATTTCCAGAATTATTTCAAATTCTCTGCCACTGAGTCCATTCCCTTACTAAAATATAAATCCTACAATCCCATTGGAAGCAGTCATGACACTTAAAGTGGGATCAAACTGATGGAACTGTGTAGTGTGAAAGAGAGGCAGCTGAATAGACAGGGAATGCCATCTCTTTTTGCTTAGGGCACAAATGGCCAACAAGTGAAGTTTGGAAAGTAGGCTTGTAAAAGGCTCTTTCTGAGGGGTTTATCTGTGATGGGATGGAGGGATTACGGCACAGTTTTATGCACGCCCTAAGGCATGTCAAATTCAGCATGTCTTCTTCTGCAAAGCAAAAATGTTTTCAGGAAACCATTGCTCCAGTTGGCTCATGAATATAAATCCACAAAATGTACCATTTTGGAAGGAGATAAGAAGGCTGAATGGAGGGGAGGGGTAAGTATCTGTACCTTGTATTTCGCACAGCCTTCCAATCTGAGATCCCTGATGAATGGCGAAATCAGGAGTTGCCTCTCGAACAGCCTGGGAATACCCTGGGGGGAAATAAGGGTGAAATCACTATACATTACAAAAGTCACCAATCAATAAGATCTTTCACAATCTTTGCGAACTTGGTTTGCAGACTAGGTTTGCAAACTTGGGCTGTTCTGCTGTATTTTATTTGGGGAAAGGGCAGAATTCTCTTGTCGCTGTACCCTAAAATAAAGTCACTCTACAAGTTGGTGAGTTTTGTTTCAAATGTATTTCCAACTCAACTTATATCAGCAGTAAACTTCAACAATAACAACAACAATAAAAATTGGTAGCAACAATGTACTGTTTTTTAAATCACTACAAGATGTAACGGGGTCAGTTAACATTTAAAGTGTATTAAACAGGGTCAAATAAGTTTTAAAGTGTAAAGTGTTATTTTAAAGTGTTTAAAATAACTTTTAAACTCTCTTCTTTTTTATCATTGTATTTTATGCTGATGAAACAGGTCCAGATATCAGAAGAAACTTACATTTTATGCAGCCCAAGGTCCAATCAACATTAAGAACCTGAGAAGTTTCTCTGATTTCAATGGGAAAGGTGTCTGTCCTGCCTTCTCCTTTCCGTTCCTACTAGGAAACACCCAAGTGCACTGCACTGGATATAATGCACCGAAATCTTGTGTATACAATATCTGTCTACTTATATTCTATATATACAGTAGTGTTTGACCTATCTATTAGGACGTAACCGGATGGACAGATGGAATATCTCAATTCACAGATCTCTACAACAAAATAAAGTTGAAATTTGATAAAGAAGTTATCAATCGCATTGCAGAATAGAGTTTTCAAAATGATTACATGATTCCCTTCACAACAGTTTCGCACTGGTTTGGTATTTTCTATCTAAAATAATTTTTAAACTTGGCTCGTTTCAAGTTTGCCTGCCTAACAGCTGTCCTGGAATTTAAAAAAGAAATGGGGGAAAAAACTCACAATAAACTGGTAACTGGAAGAACTGTCTTGAAATTAGGTTTACTTACAAACTCCAGACCTCTAATGTCAGTTTACATCATCCAAACAATATACAGAGGAAGATATTAAAGGATGAAAGAATGTAAAAATGTACTGTGTAGTCACAGCCACACACTTGTACGGAATGTGGAATCTAACTGAAATCTGACAGACATTTACTCTGCATTTATTCTGAACAGGCAGACAAACCTCCTGTCCTGTGAATTACAGCAAATTGTACTTTCATTAAACAGTGAGAAGAATAGCCTACTTTAAAAAAAAAATCGTAGTGGAATCCCAATCTATAGCCTTTTAAAGAATCTTTAAGTGCCTCAAAAAACATTTTCTTGAAATAGATATCAAAAGCAGGTGAAATGAGGCATCTCCCAGTTCAAGCATAGCATTCCTAATTTAAGATTTTTAATTGTCTTGTTTGCTATCACTTCACCAAGACAAAGCCGTGGCAAGAACTGGAGGTTTGTGTAACTGAAGCCAATGAATAAATACAATTAGATGTTTCAAGTGATTATTTTCTGAGTAACACCACAGACAAACATGACTAGAATGAGTGTTAGAGAAATGATGTTAAATCTACAGAGAATTTATTCTGCATTCCCAAATACATACATGTCTATTAAAACAATGGTGCTTAACCTCTGGGGTCTGGGGACTTTGGGGGGCCACAATGTCTTCCCAGGGCTCCAGGAAGACTTGAAGAAATGTTATGGTTAAAATGTTTTACAGGAAAGAAAGAAAGAAAGAAAGAAAGAAAGAAAGAAAGAAAGAAAGAAAAGGACCAATTTATTTGGAATTAGAAATATTACAATTTGTCATGAATTTGTCGTGAAATCAATAGCCAGTGCTGCTTAACAGCTTCCAGTCTGGTACATGTTCTTGAAGATAAGAGTCATGCATTTAGCGTATTACCGCATATGACTAATTACCCCCCAAAACCTGGGAAAGAAAGGTGAGGTTCCTATGGAAAAGCTGCACCATGGAAAAGCCACAGCCGATGTGTAACAGTTTGGAAAAACTCTCATATCAGTGATATCCGACATGTTAGGCACACAGCATCCATCTGATATTGGGAGAAGAGGCTCAGAATGAGGTTTTGGTTACTGAGAATTAATTACAGAGTATTTGGATCACCCTGCTGTCTAACACAGTATCCAGTAGTGATCACCAGGTGCTTTTTAGGGGAAAAAGAAGAGCTTTCTTCCATTGTGTGTTCCTCATATTTTGGTATTCAAAGATATAGAGCCTCTGAACTCACAAGTTCCGTTTAGCTACCGTGGCTGATGGGGAAAAGGGTATCAAAAGGGCATCAGAGAGAATACGGATTCAAATCCCTCATTTAAATGAGAGTCATCTGTTTCTGAATCCTGTTCTTAGGTGCATACCTTCAGTGTGGGGTCAGAATCTCATTGTAGGAGGTGGAAAATGTCTAAGGCCATTTCCGCACTAGACTGTTACAGTGCTATGATTCCACTTTCAACATCCTATGGAATCCTGGGGTTTGCAGTTTCGGGAGGGGCCAGGATTCCAAAGGATGTTGAAAGTGGAATCATAGCGCTGTAACAGTCTAGTGCGGAAATGGCTTAAGAGAAGGCGCTTAACGACACGAATCAGAGTTATCATCTAAGATGTTATGAATTATTTGAAAGGAGTGGGCCAAGATGCAACTTGTTGCCAGAACCAAGGTAACCCGCTTCCAGATGCTCATATAAGCAAAGCAAAACAGAAACCATAACCCTAGGTAAAAGATCTCCCAGTAGTTTCTTCCCCCTAGTGAGAAGTTCCTTCTGCTTGGCCAACACCATGTTTAATTAGTGAGAAACAAAAACCTGCCAGATCCTATGAACAGAAATAGAAATAGCTTAATCCCTCATCTTGAAATTCTGCCTGAGATATCCTAGGATGCAAGAAGACTTGAGCCTAAACAGGTTTCCCGTGCAACTGAAATAGCAGCAGAATCATTACAGGAGCCATATCTGGCCTCTTTGTGGAAGTTTATCTTCAAAATCCTTGGATCCCGTATCGGGAGAAAGGCAGGAGAATAAAAGAAGCAAGTAAGTAAACCCAGTATCACATTCAGCTACCCATCTGTCCATGAGAAGGCATGCTTTGCCTCCTAAGAATGGCCAGAAAGAGGGCAGGGCAGAGCTCCATGTGTTAATGAAACCTCGTAGTGTGAAGAGAAACTGAGTGGAAGCCAGAAACTGGATTCCTCTCCAGCAGATAATGGAGGTTTAGGATGGGGATTAATAGATTACATGGGAAAAGGGAATGCTCCCATAATCACACATTATACGTGGATTCCACAGCGCTGTGCGTTTCAGAGCCAAACTCTTCATTTTAATAGAACAGAATTTTAATTTAATACTACTAGAACCTTTCCTCCTTGTGAAAACTCTCTTTTTATATTATGGGAATGCAAAATAACAGACCAAAATGCCTCCCTGCAATTACAAAATTTTAAAATAGACAATTTAAGAAAGGAGAGAATACTGGAGAACTGAGTGCCATTATTGCATTTCATTAACGTGCTTACAGTCCTGTGTAATCAGAATATTTCCTAGTGGCTCCAATAGTGATCTGGTCAGTATATTAACTACAGCCCCAGATTCAGAGATTTCACTCCAGTTATAACTGTCTTGCTTATTTAAAAGCAAAACAAAGTCTGAGAGGAAGAGTTATTTTGAAACTGCAAAAACATTGCAATAAATACACACTAATGCACTATTTTTCCCTATTATTCCTACAATTTCAAGGAAAAGACTGAATTTCTGATACATATGCATATGGCATTCCAGCTCCCTTATTAGGGTTTTGCTCAAGAATTAAAAAAAAAAAACATACAAAAGGGATACCACGATCAATGAAACCACCTTGTGGGTTTTATTTCTGGCCACTAAACCAGCTCCTTATCCAGTTTTAAAATTATACCAATTAATTACCCTTCCAGGCATGGAAGAAGAGAAGCATGCCTTGCTTACACAAGGAGTAAAACAACAGATGTCCTTGTTTTTGGTATTTGTTCATATATTATGAAATGCAAGCAAGATTACCTTCTAGCTGAAGTTAAAACGTTTGCAATCACATCCTCAAAATACCAATTTAATGTTAAGTTTTGTGCTATTGTGCTAATATTATGGCCAATATTTTTTCCCCTTAAGCGTTTGCTGTCATAAAAAAAATATAACAACATGTTTATTGGGCAAAGCGGCATCCCACTAATTTGATTGGAAATTTATGTCTGATAATTATGTCTACAATTGCAGCCTAAGGATCAGGCTGTTATGCCTCATGGATAAAAATGAAAATTCTTCTGTTAGAATCAAGACTTGCTTACGTTCCCCATCCCTAAAAGTTCTCTGATTTTTTGGTGAAAAGTGATAAACAGTGCAATCCTATGGCTGTCTGCCAGCTCATACTTTAAATCCCACTGAATTAAGTGGAGGTTACTGAGCAAGCTTAGTAGATTTTTCATCCACTTCTGTGTTCATATTGCTTGGATGAAATATAAATTAGATCACTTCGGATATAGATGTTGCACAAGAAAAACTCAAAATCTATGCTCAGCCAACATTTAAAATTAATTTCTACCATTGCTGATATACTCCTCTTATTTTCTTTTTCTTCTTTTCTTCTTTCTCTTTATTCTCTCTACCAAGGAACCTATGTTCTTTTATTAAGGCTGGACTCAAATCTAAGTAACTATTGTAGTTTATATTTTTGAAAATATGGGAATCAGTTGCTATACGCCTATAACCTGAAACCTCTGAGAGTAGATTTTAATTTGATCAAGGCAGCAACTTTTTCTCTATTCCCTCTTCAGACTTTAACCACAGAGATTTCATGATCTCAACACTGAGTCAGGCTTTCCCCACATTCCACCCTGTCTTGCCTAATGAAGAAATCTGGAGATCTTAGAAGCAGACCCACAATTTTGCACATATTGAGTTGGCCCGTACAAAAATATTGCCATGCTGAGCACTTTCAAGCAAGCGCAGAATGATGGCAATGAAACCAGACCCTTGCCTTAAGAGGTGATCCTTGGGTGGGTGGCAAAGGATGGGGTGCTTTGATGTGGCATGGCCAAAGCCCTGCCAAGATCTTGCTAGCAGGCAAGGTGGAAGTCCCCATGCCCCTCTGCATTGCTTCCAGTTTCCTCTCCATAACAGAGCATTCCCATTGCAAACGGTGGAAGGGAATGGATAGAGGCAGTGCAACACAGATCTAAATTTCCCCTCATCTCAGAGGCCTCAGGTCCACTGGAGGCCATTTACTTAAACCGACCAGGACTCGACTGGCAATGGTCACCCGGAGGACCTTCTTGTTGGCTGCCCCTAGACCTGCTGGAAGAGATTAGACAGCAAAATGTGCTGTCCAAATTCAAAAAAGTACTAAAGACCTATCTCTTCCAGCAGGCCTACCCAGACTATTTTTAATTTTAATTGCACTTGTAGTTTTAATTATGACGTATTTTAACTGTGGTATATTTGTATTTTAAATGGTTTGTGTTCTAGTGTATTCTAACCATAGTTTGTTTTTAGTTGTGGCTGTGCTGTGCTCTGCCTCAACCCTTGGGGAGAGGCGGGTAACAAATAATAATTATTATTATGGACTGCAGATAAGGCAGCTTTGGATCCAGTAGAGCCAGTCCTACCCCTGCCACTACTCCACACCCAAAACACCCCTTTCAACCTTCTCAGAGGTTAGAGGAGACAACTACACAGAAATCTACTCTGTAACTGGAAAAGTCAAAACGAACCAGATCCAACCTCATATCTCATCTTCCAAGGTCTAAGTGTCATCAGTTATGTTGGAGCACAGAGATATTTTCCTTCCTAGGGTTCCAAGGATGCATTCTTGAGATCATCCTTACCTTGTTCTCCTGAACACGTTGACTGATTCAAGAAAGGGATACTTCCTTAGAATCAGGCTGTGCATAATTTTCAAGCAAATCCATGTTAGTTCCTACATGACATAAAGTATCCCCCCTTGATCAAGTCAAATGTTATTTCAGAAATATCAGAGGTCCTTTAAAATTGTCAGTACTCCAAAGAAGCTAATTTCTGCCCCTGTAGTTATAACTTCCTTTTTCTGCCAAAGGTCCCCAAAAAAGAGAGGGACAGATAATTTCTTTAGAACCGTCCCCAAGACATTTGCATAATTTCCGACGATGCTTGTATATTTTGCTAGAGGTAAGAGAAAGCAAAAGGGTATAGAGAATATTAATGCATTTCACTTGCAGAAAGTCTTCATCTATTTTTATTATATGGAAGAATTAGAAAGGGAGTTCTAAAAACATTTAGCAGGTAGCAATATTGCCAGTGTCTGTCTGCTTTTAAAGATCTTTTAAAAATATACATTTGTCTGCCATAAATTCCTCACCCATTCCACCTTGCAGAAACTTTTTAAAAATAAAAACAGTATAAAAGAGAACTTTGCTGCATGTTGCATCAGATCGAGAAAAGAACTTATAAAGAGCAATCATTCAAAAACGATGCCTCTCTTTGTTTGTTAACAAATGCACAGAAACACTGTTGACTGTTCACCTCATTTGCAACAAAAGGACCTGTGTGTGCCATGATATTCCTAGACAAGCTCTTTGTGTTTAAACAGTAAATTAATAAATAAATGTAAAAATAAAATTTGAAAAATGCATATGCAATTACGGAGAAATGCTTCATGCCTCATGTAATTTTCACTCCTTGAAATGAAACCAACTACATTTAATGAAATTAATTGGATTCTATGTCTGGCTGGGACTCCATCTTAAATCTTCAGAAATTTCCTTCAAAGGTGTGTTTTTCAAGAAGGATGAAACATCCTCAGCTAACCCACTGCTAAGAAAATGCCTTTTTAAGCCCCCCAATTCATATATGTAATTAAATAATTGCATTAGTGCTAATTAACATGAAACTGCAGATTATTTAAGCACAAAAAACCCCCACTATTCAACTTCTTAATTATTCTTGTGCACACAGCATTTCCTTTTGCTCTGGCGCCCAAGGTGCAAATAAAGCATCCCATCTGCTCGTAATTAGAACTAAATAATTTCAGAGGATGCAGCTTATCATTTTGACTGCACATTTGATTAAAAACAGGGTACAAACCACATCCCCGGCTTATTGGTGTAATAGCAACAAAGCAGCAAGCCCAAGTTCCCCCGTCATTAAAGGAAACTGGAAACATTATCTGTTATTTTGAGGGGAGGGGAGATCGGGAAGAGGGGAAAAAAAATACAGGGAGGGGGGTGGAGGCGGCAACTTTTTAGTTCATTTCATACAGATGAAAGCGAATTACAGCAAATCACCTCTCCACTGAATAGCGGCCTCTACATAATGACTTTATTTGCTTAATCCCCAAATTAAACGGCGTTTCAAGTGAAGGCCCTGCGTTATTACTCTCATCATGTCGACAACATTTTCCTGCCGAGACCAATTTGAATAAAACAAGGGCCTTCCTTGAACTCAATCAAGGAGTCATAATGTGGTGGGTAATAGAGGTTGCTGATAGATCCACAGACAAAAGCGCGCTACCTAATGATGGGATATGGATAATGGTCCTCGCAGAGGTCGTGATGCGATTCCAGTTGGCGGCCAGATGCTGAAAATCAAGAGGAAGCATTGATCAGTGACAGGGGGAAGCGGCAACGGCGGCGGCAGAGACAACCCAGTCAAACTTCAGCTGTTCCCACCACCCACGCTCCCTTTTTCCCACTGTACAGTTAAGCCAGGCATAAATTATATTAATTGATTTAATCACATACTTAAAACATCTTCCCCAATTAATTTAATTAGATGGCTACATGAAGCTACTGGCAGGGGAAGATTAGAGGCTGATCACTTAATTAACAGAATATGAATGAAAAAAACGGGGGGTGGGGGGCGGGAGGGAGAGAAAGCAAACATAAATGAAATGGTGAGCACTAATTAAAAGCCTGTCTGCAAACTTAAGTACTTTCTGACAAAGTAGTGACTGCCAGAGAGGCAAGTGAGAGCTCTCTGCCTGCAACAACACAGGTGCGACAAGTGTGTAAAGAGAGGGGGAACAGGACGGACGGATGGACGGACGGGGAAAAGAAAGTAGAACAAGGAGGGAAGACCAACAAGGGTCCAACCCAGGATGACAGCACTGTGCTGAGTTCCCCCTCTTTACTGCTAGAATATAGAACTTTACTAGATACCTCCTAAGAGGTAATGTTGGCCCCATTACAAAATGCTTTGACCCAAACTGTTGGCAGCCAAAAACAGGGAATGTGGCCATTTCCGCACTAGACTGCTATAGTGCTATTATTCCACTTTTGACCTCCTATGGAATCCTGGGGTTTGCAGGTTAGAGAGGGCCCTCAACAGCCATCCTCAAAGGCCCCTTCCTAAACTGCAAATCTCAGGATTCCATAGGAGGTTGAAAGTGGAATAATAGCACTATATCAGCCTAGTGCAGAAATGGCCTGTGTGTCAGGGAGCCATAGGGGGTGTAGATATAGCACAGAAAAGTTACTTCCTTGGACTACAGCTCCCAGAACCACCGATGCAGCATGGTGGCTGCACTGGGATTCTGGGACCTATAGCCTAAAAAGTCATTTTCCCAATCTCTGGGCATTAGGACATCACATTGCTCATTTCTACATCTGGGGGAAATCAACAGAAATCAACAGTGGCCATTTTCAGCAGCAGAACCACGTTGATTGCAATGCTCCTTTCCTTTCTTCTCCCTT
This sequence comes from Ctenosaura bakeri, assembly GCA_948474755.1. NCBI lineage: Eukaryota > Metazoa > Chordata > Lepidosauria > Squamata > Iguanidae > Ctenosaura > Ctenosaura bakeri. Next base: position 63,339 of record CAOLHI010002902.1, read on the forward strand.
CTCAATCCATTTCCCGTTTCTGTCACGTCTTTCATAAGAGTGCAGACCTTCCCACTGAAATTTGTAAGCTGAGAGTCTTTTCAACTTAAAAGTAGACTAACAATGCTAATACTAATTGAGACTCCAGTACTGCATTTAAAATATTGGATATTTTTCCAGTTGGTAGCATAATGATTTCCCCCCCTCCCCCAGTTTTATGTGCAGGGATAAAAAGTAGTAGATTTGCAAGAATTTTCTTTTTTTCAGGGTGGGGGAGGCTCCAGCCACAAAAGGCTGAATGCTTAATGAAAAATGAAATACACTTGGAACAGTGTATAGTTAAATGACGGTGGGGGTGGGAGAGCAGAATTTTACTGCGGTTGCTCAAGCAAGTGATGTTGAGGCACGGAGCGCTGCCCAAACAGCTGGTGGTGTTCTGCACCTTGGCCCTGGTGTAGAAATTCTCCAGGTGTCTCTGTCGTGCTTCTTTCAGGAGCCTCCTGACGCGCCGCATGTGAATGTGGACGAGCCACGAGATGGCAATCACCCCGGAGGCCCACTGGTGCCTCCGAAACTGGATGTAGGCCGTCCGCAGCTTGTAACACCTCCAAGTGGCCTGGATCTTGGTGGCGGCTGCTTCAGTCCCGCTTTGGCCCTTGTACCGCTGGCCAGGTCGACTCAGGAGCTTTCTGACTGCCGACGCATTCTTTAGGACCGAGAGGAGCTCTTCCCTGGTTGGTCTCTGAGTCAGTTCAAAATCTGGAATGATCTCCATCACTTTCTTTCCCCTGACGGTGGCTAAGGGCACAGCGTAGTCCCTCAGAAGACTGGCGACTTGTTCCAAGAAGGAAAGGATGCTGCCCCAGAATAAGCAGCAGTGCCGTTTAAACCCTTGGAGGTTGGAAGAAGTGTAGTCGAGGATTCCTTTGCAGATTGGAATGTCAAACTCCAGGGACAGATTCTGGAATTTCTGAGTTGGTGTTACTTCAGAAGTCTGCAGAAAAAGAGAAGGGGAAAGGAAGTGAGGGGACTCTTCAGTTAAAAAAAAGAAAAGATTAAGCAGTAGAAAAAAAAATGCTTTTCCATTATTACCCTGGATTTAATTCAGGTGGAGAACCTGTGGCCCTTCAGCTGTTGCTGGACTGCAGTTCCCATCATGACTGGCAACTGGCTATGCCAGCTAAGATGGATGGGAGCTGAGCTCCAGCTTAACTAAGAGGCGAAAGTTCCCCAGCCCTGATCAAGGCCCTTTCTGCACTAGACTGTTACAGTGTTATTATTCCACTTTCAACATCCTATGGAATCCCAGGGGTTGCAGCTTAGGGAGGCACTATAACAATCTAGTGTGGAAATGGCCCAAGACCAAAGATTCTCACAGGAAGTGAGAACAGGACAACGTTTCTCCACTGCTCATTTTGTCAAGAGGAGCTGTCAAATTCAGAATGGGAAATTTTCAGCTCTCTGTGTATCTTTCCTGTGTGCTGATACTTCAGTGTGGAATATATCTTCCTGACAGTGTAAATGGGTTCCTCATCCCTGATGGACAGGATGGCAATCCTTCTCAATGGTGCTGTCATACCTTTGGCAGCAAGGCAGCATAAGTGACCGATCCCCGCTTTTGAACGGCCTGAACCATCTGCTCCCTTGATTTCTTGTGGGGAATGACCGAGATACAGGATGGAGGTGGAGCAATACTGCCCTTCTCTCTGCTTGCATAACTGGAGCTTCGTGTTGGTTTTTCATGCGTACAAGGTCTCTCTTCCGCCTTCTTACTGTCTGCAACTCCACCTATGGAAGCAATGAAATGCATTTTTTTTTTTTGCTTTAATCAAAAAGTAAACGCCTAAACCATCAGACCTCAGAGTTTCAGTCCTAAAAGATAACCCTGGCAATGGCCAAAGCCATAGGAATCAAAGCCAGACCTGTTTGGTGGCCTACAGTGTTATCAACAACAACTTATACCTACACAGATCCACTACAATCAACTGTGAGATAATGGTTTTCTGAAGTGCATTTCATGGGCCGAGCAGAGTGGTCTCACACCCAGTCGCATACAAGCAGAAAAAGAGCTGCTTTTAGAGTTTACATGGCTGATGGATATGATATGATGTTAAAGGGCTATGCTGTGGAAAAGGAAAGCATCTGGTAATCCTGACTGCAGCAAAGTTTGGATAACAGTGGTCAGAAGTCTTGGTTGGCTCAAGCACACCTTTAAAATGGAAGATGCATAAGGGAAAGTTGGCAGGCAGGATTGTGGTGAGCAGGACTGGGCAGAAGGAAGATGGATCTGGGAAACCAACAGACCCACCACTCTGCTGGAGTTATCTGCTGTCATGCCATGAGACCTCAGAAGTCATTGTTGTCATTGCCAGATTTTGGAATACCAGCAAGAAAGGCCAGCTGATGAATGTTTTGGTGGGAATTATCAGCAGAACCTCTTGTTTCATCCTTACCAGCAGCTGTTTTTTTGTACTTTGTGTGAAATTCACGAAGGGGAACAGGTCTGTGTAGAACCAGAGGCTTTTCTAGAGTAATCCTAGCAGCACGTGGGATCAGGCCCCTTTCAATTAGATTCAGAATGCCTACAGAGGAAAAAAGGAACACGCAAGGCTCAGTAAGTTGTTTAATATGAAGCTTCGTTTGGGAGGGGGTGAAACCTCCCATTCTAATCCCACTCCACCAATGTTGGTGGTCATTTCTTCAAGGAACATTTCTGAGCACATTTTGTCTTCTGTAAAAGTGAAAGGGAGACAGGCAGGGAGGAAGAAAGACAAGACAAGATGGGGCAAAAAATCCTCTCTTGCTCCTGGGTTCTCTCCCTCTTGCAATTCTGAGGCAAGAAGAAGTTCAAAGGAGATAGTGGGAGAGGGGGAGAAGAAGAGGCAGAAGAGGGTAAAAACCAAATAATTCATGTTTCTCATCCTTTCACTCCCGCTCAGCTCCAATCCGTGACTTCACCACACATAAGAAAGACTTTTAAGAAGACTTTTCTCAAGTCTACCAAGTCTACCAGTACACAAGCCAGAGCAAACATAATGAAATAAACCCACACCAGGCAGGACAGTAAGCCGTTGTGACCGACTGACCTTTCTCCGAGTCTGCTTCGGACACAGGCAAGGCTGTGCAAACATTATTCAAGTGGAAGGAAGATGGAGCGACGGAGAGACTGCCAACGGTAACACATTTTGCTACTTTCTGAGTTGGTGCCTGAGGAGAGATGAGAAGAAACTCCTTCCCTGAGCTGTCAAGCTTTTCGATGCTGGTGGGCAATTTGCACATGCATGGCTATGTCACAAACAATATTTCTGGAACAAATACTTTCATTAAGGTTTAACAGCAAAAAACCTGTAGAACCTCAGATTTTACCACTTAGGAAAACCCAGACATAATTGTTGATTGTCAGCAATTAATGTAATTTTATGAGAGTTAATTAAAATTCAATCAATGTTCTGTGATGTCTGTTATAAAGCAAATGATCACACGTGCACGTGCGCATAAACACACACACACACACACCACACACTCCTGGTCTCCTGTAAGAAGATGGTGACGTTTCAGTTTTATTTGCTTGTATGACAATCACAACACAAAGACCCAGTTAAAATTGCTGCATGTGCCATTCCACTGTATAGTGCAGTGATGGCCGCTTTTACTCTTCCACTACACACCTTTATTTAGGTGACCAAAACCCAGTCCAGTGGCGAAGTGGTATCCACAAGTGGCTTTCTGCCATGCCTAACAGCTGCAACCTTTCATGCCTGTTTGCTACTTTGCAAGCTGCAAAACCTGAGCTTGGGCTGTCAATTTACACCTCAGTTTTAGCACAGAAGCTAGATGGGAGGGACACAGGCTTGACCATCAAAGGCTGTTCAATTATCTCCACCACTGAAATACCTTTCATCAGAGCTGAAGCAAAGGCCACAGTAAAGAACTGTCAGGAGAAGAGAAGAGAAGAAAGAGAGACAGAAAGACTGACACACCATAACTCATCACTTGCAGTATGCAAAAGGCTTAAAGAAAACAGTTTTTTCCATATATTTTTCCTACCATTTATGCTCGCTCTCTTTTTAAACAAATGAGTGACACCTCTCACTAAAGCAGAAAGAGAAGCGTAACACAAACAGTTGGTACACATTTGTCACCCAGACATACAAGCCTTCTTAGCAAGAGAGTTAGGAAGAACACTGGAAGGCCATAAAAGAATAAGTCTTTCTCAATTTGTACCAATGTTTTCGGAGAAGAGCAACCTGACTGTTGTTGCTGAGGTCCGAAGATGACTGAATGTATTTAAAACAGTGCTACTCCAAAGCAGTGGTCCACAGATCAGTGCTGGTCCCCAACCCATTGGCTACCATTCTCTAGCAAGCTTCCAGGAAAGAAAGAAACAACTACAGCCAACGGAAACAAATATGGCACCAGTACCTGATACCTTGGCAGATGGGGATCCCTGGTTCTCCTGCACACCCAGAAGTTTTAACAAGAACCACCTTACAATACAGCAATTAAATGCATTGATATTGTTTTAAGGCACTGATGTTTTAATATGGCAGCTTATTTGTTTTTTTAGAAAACTTTTTTATTACTAGGTTTTAGTTCACGTACTTTGTTCTGATTCAAACCATGAGCTGACTTGGGTCCCATTTGGAAGAAAGGCAGGATATAAGTTAACTAAATACATAAATGAAGTTGCTGAAGAATTTAATGAAATCAAACACCACCTTGTGATTTCCACTTTCAAAGAATTATCCACATTCGTAGACATGCATCAAGGAGTTAGCCATACAAATGCAGGGATGCACATGGCCACTTTTCCAGCAGCAAGCTGGCAACCGAGGCCTACGCTAACACATACTTCCAGAGTCTTTTCCAACATGGCCCTTGCCACCAACAAATGTTTCTGAATTATCTGCAAAGCATACAAGAGCCTGCCTTTGGAACTGACTGGCCAGGTGGGATGAGGAGGAAGGAACCAGAGCACATATAGTAGCAAACTCACAAGATTCTTCTGGGAAAAGAAAAAAAAAATACAAGCGAATGACTCATTCCAACACAATGAATTTGACATGTCTTAATCTCATGAAAACATTCTGGTGGAGAGAAACATTACATCAGAACACAATTTTCAAAGGTTAGAACAGAGATCTTAATTTAGGCTGCCGGCAAACATTTACTCTGCATAATACGCCTGGAACGTGCTGCCAAAGTATTTTCTCCTTATCTCAAGCAATTCTGTGTATAATTAACTTGAGGCATGAGACAAAACAATTCTATTAGTCTTTCTGAAGTGCATTTCTCTTGTGTATAAAAACACCCCACTCAACACGATTATTTTTCTCTGCTTCAATTTAATCCAAGTACTTCTTTAAAAAACATTTTCTGCTTTGCTCATTGGGTTTTTTTTTTTCTTTTGTTATTAACAAAACAGTGTTGAGGCAAAACAACTTTATGAGGGGGAAGAGGCATCCAGCACATTTCCAAAAAGCAAATAGACATATAAGACCTTCTTGTTGTCTGTGTTCTGCTCCACAGCTGATGGACAAGTTTTGTCCTGGTATCAGAGCAGTTTCAATGACGGGACACAAGCAGAACATTTGGCTCTAGATTTATGGCTGTTTCAGTTGGTACTCTTTAGTGACACTGATAAATTAGTTGGGTAATGGTTTTGTATCGCTAGTGGCCCATGGAAATCATTTGGTAACATTATGGACACATGGAAAATATATAGTCCATGCAAAAACAACAAATGTTTTCCATCTGTGATGAAATCCAGAGTTCTAGTGTTTTGTAGTGCCCACAAAGAAGAAAAACAATTGATTATGTTATTTCCTATGAAAGTCTTTTGATTGTGGACATTTTGACTGGAGGCATTAGATATAAAAGAAAGTGAACTGTGCCCAGACATACACAGTTGCTAGAGCTTTCTTTGTCAAGAACATTGAGAAAGAATGTTAATGTGGTGATTTCTGTCTGCTCCTCTTAAAGATCTGGCCCTTAATGGCTCACAAAGATATCCTTCCAACAGCCTTATATTAGGGAAGGGTGCTAAAGGTGCTCCAAGGCCACCCAGTATATGCGTGACTGATGTGAGATTTGCGCCAAAGACTGCACAGATTAATGCTCATCCTCTTAACCATTGAGTTAACACCCCACTGTAACCCTACAATATAGCCCTCCCTCTGTCCGGGGGGACATATTAAGTATTTGCCTTTAAACTGATAGGAAATACTTCCTAATTGAAAGACAGTTATTATAAGTCTGCCCTGCAATGTTTACCTGCCTCAAAACTACTGCCACAAGAATAGATGCACAACTCCAGTCAACACCACATGTACTTTTCTTAAAAAGATGGAACAGAAGCAGCACAGAAGGAAGTGAGTGAGACAATTGCTGGCTCAAACTGCCGCACATTTTACTTGTGGGCAGAGGGCCAGCTCACGCCCGGCAGAACAGGCCAGCCCGGCTTATTGGAATTCTGGGCCGGGCCCCCATTCTGCTCCGTCGACAGCTGTAAGCCAGCGGCCCATAGCATCTCAATCAGGCGCCGAGTTCCGTCAAAGAATGCTGATACGGACGGAAGCGGCTTCAACGGCACTCCGGCTTGCAGAATGACAGTCCGTCTTGGATTCCAGATGACAAGGACTGGATAAAAAATGTAAAACAAATGGTGACCTTTCCAAAGATTAATTTGTTTACCAACAAAAAAGCTCTCTGTTTGTCATCAAGGATAGGGGTGACCTTCAAATCCCCATTTCTAGGTTGAGAGGAGGCTGAATGTAGTCATCTGTTCACATAACTCCGTCTCACCAATTATTCCCTTTCTTATTTTGGGTGAGAAGGACAGTTTATTAATTCGTTGTTGTCTCTTGTTGCGCTTTTAGAAATGCAGCGAACGTATTCTAAACTGCTGCAGTGGAACATCAATTTGTTTAAGCCTCATTCTGCTACTGATGCCAGAATTGTGGCTTTCTTTGTAATTGCAGCCATAGATAAGGTATTTAGATGCACCTTTTTTCCCCACAGGTCTTGTACCTCTCCTGTCCACTCTGCTGCTCAGCTGAAATGAAATATGTTGGTTTACTGCTGTCCATTCACATATGTTATGGATGTTTCCTGCAGATTAATTCAACAACATGCCCACATAGTGCAGCCATGAGTACATACATACACACACGGAGGGTAAAAGCAGGAAGAAAAAAAGGAAGCAATTGGAGTAACTTAGTTAAATGGGCAGCAAAAGACAGGAACTCGTAAAAACTCGGGATCGCCACAGTATTAAATTTTTCCTCATGAATAAATGAAGAGGTTCTAAGTTTACATTATTTATTTATTTAGAGATTGGGACTAAAGTGCCAGTATAAGTCTACAGCTATACAGCAATCTTAGGAAAATGAGAAAGGTAGAGAAGCCGCCCCCCAGGTCACGGCAATTATTAAGAATGATCTCTGTGGCAATTTCAATGGGCATTTCGCTGGGTCTATGTGCTATGACCGGAGAGGGCCACTCATCAGCCCATGTTAGAAATCAGAGAGAAGGAGGGCGTTAGAGGGCTGCGTCTAATTTGCATCTCTAAGACACACACAGTTAACATAATCTGCATGCCATTTTAATTAACACTGCTAATCTGCATATTTTAGCCACATGTAATTAACATAGTTTGGTGTGTTCACAAACACTAATCTATACATCTAAATTGCTTGCAATTAACTCAATTTGCATGCATTTTTAATTAACAGTGTTAATTTGTACACTCCCAGTGCCTGTACTTAACATGACTTCACATTTTCACAAGCAATGCTAACACGTATATCAAAACTGCATGTAATTAATATTATCTGAAGATAACTTTTCACAAATAAGTTGCAATAAGTTGCCCATTACCATTACTTAAAGTTAATATAATTTACTAACTTTAAGAATAAAAAAGTAGTGGCGATTTGCATACTTTAATCCCAAAGAGAACTTAAATAAAAATAGACCCCTTAAATCTAATTGTGGTGCAAAATAACAAAAGGCCCATGGTTTGTTACAAGAGTTACCTAGCCATATCCTGAGACTGTGATGGACTGGATGTGAACCAGTTCACAAGTTGAAGCTCATTCTAGACAAGAGGTTTGCTATAAATTGGACGTGACTTGAAGGCACACAACAGCAACAGTGTGAAACAGCTATCAAGCTCCAAGTTGCTAACTGTCGTAAATAGACAGAAAAAAATGGGTAATTGCAGCAGTCATAGAATTATCACTGAAAACTAGGGCTAGTTCATGTACACCAAGTATTGGCCAAAGGGCTGCATCATCACATAAGAACATATATGGCCATTTCCACACAGGACTGTTATAGCGCTATGATTCCACTTTCAACATCCTATGGAACCCTGGGGTTTGCAGTTTCGGGAGGGGCCGGCCAGCCCCTCCCGAAACTGCAAACCCCAGGATTCCATAGGATGTTGAAAGTGGAATCATAGCGCTATAACAGTCCCGTGTGGAAATGGCCATATGAATGGACCAATGCAAATATCAGGCAACAGACAGACCTTTCAATCTTGTTCCTTAAACAGATATTCAAGCTTTTCAACTTATGCCAGCCCTCTGAATGTTGTTGGACTGGCACTGCCAGTATTCCCCATCTTCCCCTGCACTAACTAGGACTGAACAGAATTGCAATCCAATATGATTTGGAGGGCTGTATGATTCTTACACCTAGTTTACACATTCAGCCGCTGGTCACCAAGCATGTGTGAACTAACCTTTGGAAATCCCCCCCCACACACACACACTTTCTGCTCTTGTGAAAAGCTGTTCTGGTACTGATCTTCCAGAACAGCAAGCCTCCTGGGCTGGAACTGTTGCTTCCCAAAAAAAACTATTGGGAATACAAACCTGCCTAGATTCTTTGGAGGAAGGACAAGTTTAATATTGTGATAAAGTTGTTAAAGCGCATCTGAGATACTTACGGGAAGTGCTTTCCTTCTATTAATTAGTGGCAAAGTGACCCCATAGTTCTCATTCAGAACACTTCGGTGGCAGCGATTTTGTGGATCAAACAAAACCTTCAATGCCATGGACAGCTTGTGCTGTAAGAAAAAAACAATACAGCACATGGATGCTAGGTGGAAGAAAATAAAAGAAGTTGGACTTTTACCTACTGAATATACTTCTGATATTCCATAGGCTGTTTGAGAGCATTATTCAGGATGTCCCTGTGGCAGATAACATGGTCATGGATGTGTCTGAATGTGAGTTTATAAAGCACTTGGTTTAGCACAACCAGGGCTTGGAATGTTGGCCTTAAAAATTAATTTGTTAACATTGATCTTTAAAAACAACCAAGGTTAACTTGTTATTGTCAGTGTTGGGGAGGGAGAGAACAGAATTTGCCATTTGCAATTTCACAAGGTAGTTAGGATTTTCAGCCAGACAGCAACAATGGTGTAGAAAAAGAGAGTAAAATAGAGAACTCTAAGTCCCTTTCCAAATTGCAAATCCCAGCATTCCATAGGATGGAGCCATGACAATTAAAATGGTCTCAGACTGCTATAGCCATGCAGTGTGAATACACAGTAAACTCTTCTGCCTTGACCTCTCTCTTGTATAGGAGAAAAACAAATAGTATTCTCCTATGTGAAATGGGCATAGCCAATTTCTGCTCTGTTCAGCAGCTGCATTAACTACTCTTTCAAATTTTTCATATTTTTTTTAAATACTCTGGGATTATGGGCCCAGTGAACTAAAACAGCTTCCTCCAATTCAACTTTCAAAGAACTTGCTTAGGAAGTTAATGAAAAATAAATAATAATTAAAGAAATGGAAATTCAGATTCTAAAGGGAATGATTATCTGTTTCCACCCAAATGAAACCAATCCAGCTGTTTTGACTGTTTTTTCTCTTTAATAAGTCCACATCTGGCCTAATGAATATGAAGCCTTCTGGTTTATTGACATTAAGAAAAAGAAGAAGGTTTAGAAGTTAACATACAGAGCAAAATTATCACTGCTCAAAAGCACTTGTACTTCACACAGAGCCTGCATTTTATTTGCCCTGCAGGAAAGATAAGGACACATTTGGATCTGTATCAAGAGCAGTAATATCTCCCTGCAGCCTTCTCAAAAACACGGCACAGAAAGTGATCGCAGGTTTATTCCCCAGCTGATGGATGGGGAACAGGGATGGCTGCACCCACTTGCAGCTCTGCTGAATTTGCCAGACCTAAAAGCACCAATCTATCTGGGCCAAAGATTTGGCATCAGGAAGGACTCAACATTTTGGTCCTAACAAAGGCTACAGCCTCAGCATATTCATACCCATTTGCCAAAGGGTACCTTGCTTGAATTTATTCAATGATTTCTGTGGCACTTTTCATTTCAGGGCTTGAAATGATCCATTCCAATTCCACTGTTTGGGGCCATTTCCACACTAGACTGTTATAGCCCTATTATTGCACTTTCAACATCCTATGGAATCCTGGGGTTTGCAGTTTTGGGAGGGGCCAGCCCCTCCCGAAACTGCAAACTCCAGGATTCCATAGGATGTTGAAAGTGCAATAATAGGGCTATAACAGTCTAGTGTGGAAATGGCTTCGGTTTTCATGGAATTTAAGAAGCACAATCCATTCATGTGATTGACTAACCTGCCCTGAACTCAGAAGCTTGGGGCAGGTAATAGGCATCCATTTCTTAGCTGGATTTCACCATTATTTAATAATAAAAAGCCGCTCTGCCAACGTGCCAGCCACAGAGAACAGCTGGCAAAACAGCACTACATTCCATTTCCGAAAGGAAATGATAACGGTTCTTTCGTGTGTCAGCAGATGCAATGACATGAAAGGGCAGTGGGGCTCCAGCCACTCAAAGGTAATCCATACAGACAGACCACATGGCAGGGCCCTCTCTAAATTAAGCTCAACCATGCATAGTGGAGTTGAGAGTGGTGAGCAGGGAAGATGCAAAACTATTTTGTGGGCATAGGAAATATTTCTGAACCCATGTTAAAAGGGATTGGCTCCAATCTCCTCCTGATCTCCTCCCTCTGCTGGGAGGGAAGGCTGTGCACCTTCTTCTCATTGTGACAGCACATCATCAGGAAATGTGAAGAAAAAGCATTGTTATGGGATTTTCTCACTGGCTCCCTCTAGGTTCTGGAACTCTTCTCCTAGTGAGGCTAAAATGGTCTCCTCCTTGATGTCCTTCAGACAGTTTTTTCACATTTTGGATGGCAGTGCTGTGCTGCTGATCAGTAGTAAAACCAACCTCGGACTGGGATCACAGCCTGTTCTGGGTAGGGTTGCCCTCTCTCTGAAAGATGGGGTTTGTAACTTAGGGGTGCTCTTGGACTCAGCACTGTTTCCGGAAAGCCAGGTTGCTGTTTATCAGATTAGAGAGCTACACCAAAGCTAATAAAATGAACGGAGAGAAGTGTAAGGTACTACACTTGGCAGAAAAAAAAGTGAAAAGTACAAATATAGGATGGGTGACACCTTGCTTGACCACAGTACATGTGAGAGGGATCTACAAGTCTTAGAAGAACACAAGCTGAACACGAGTCAGCAGTGTGATACAGCAGATTCTAGGCTTCATCAATAGGACTAGGTCAAGGGTGCTGCACTGGTACTTATCTATTAGCACTGTTCTTATTTATTAGTACTGCTCTATTTTACTTTGGTCAGATCCCACCTGCGACTCTGTGTCCAGTTCTGGGTACCACATTTGAAGAAGGATATTGACAAGCTGGAATGTGTCCAGAGGAGGGTGACCAAAATGGTAAAAGACCTGGAAACCGTGCTGTGTCAGGAGTGGCTTAGGGTGCCAGATACGTTTAGCTTGGAGACGAGAAGATTAAGAGGTGACATGATATCCATGTTTAAATATTTGACGGGATGTCCTACGGAGGACGGAGCAAGCTTGTTTTCTGCTACTCTAGAGACTAGAATACAGAGCAATGGCTTTAAACTTGAGGAAAAGAGATTCTACCTAAACATTAGGAAGAACTTTCCGACAGCAAAAGCAGTTCGGCAGTGGAATATGCTGCTGCCTGGGAGTGTGGTGCAGTCTTCTTCTTTGGAAGTTTTTAACAGAGGTTGGATGGCCACCTGTTGGGAATGCTTTGATTGGGTATTCCTGCATGGCAGGGGGTTGGACTCAGTGGCCCTCGTGGTCTCTTTCAACTCTATGATTTCATGATTATCCCCTTGTTGGTCTGCACAGCAAAACACAGCACTGGGTCTGACCTTGGGGGCTCAGAAATGTATTTCAGAGAGCACTTGAGAAAGAGGATCACAAAAACATTAGAATGATTAGGAAGCAAAAAGTTTCACACCTTTGAACCTGCAGACATATGTGGTGGTAACCTGCCATGACGAGTGGTGGCAATTGTACTCCTGGGCGTCTCTGGAAATGTGATTTCTTTCTGAGATGTCTCCAAGGGGGTTCCCCTGAGTACACAGAGAATGAGAGAGAGAGAATATGTTATAGCTAAAAGCTGCTAAGTTTCATTCAATTTCAGTTTTATTTCAACACCTCAAAGACCTGAGACTGTTGCAAATCTGGTAAAGTACAAGAAATCATCACAGGAGGTATGAGAAAAACCCAGAGTTCTGTAAGGTAAATGCAGAAACCTGAGGAATGCAAACAACATATCACCCCAACCTTGCTATAACACACAAAGAATGTCTTCTGGCAAACCAATTTTGGGTTTGTTCTAAAGTGCCTTCACTATACACAGCCAAAGACTCCCATAGATATATTCTAGTTTTCAAAACACAAGATCCAGTGGTGTACTTTGGTATGCCACATGAGACAAATTAAGACTCTCTTGCTTTCGCGCAATAGCACCTTGAAGCTTCCATACAGCTGCTGCACCAGCAACTTTCCCAGCTGTCTAAGATATATTTTTTTGGGGAGCACACACAGTGCCAGAGAAGGAAGGAGGGATTGACTGGTAAAAGTAGAAGGATACAGCAGTAATACACCAGTGGGCCTTGGTCAGTATGTACCCTTTTGGTAGTCATGCACTGCTTCAGATGTTATTGGACTGCAATAGCATTGGCTGGGGCTGCTGGGAGGTACAGTCTACCCACAGGGCCACATGGTGTACAGAAATACCACATCCCAATTCTTAAGTAATCATCATATACTTCGTACAACAAATTGAGTGCTCTTACCATTTGGAAATTTGTCTTGAAGACAGGTCCTCATTATCACTGCTCGAAATAGTTAGCACAGATCTGTTTACAGCATTCAAATACTTCTCAGCATGTTTCTGTCCAGGGACAGGGGAAAAGGACAAAGCAGGCTATTAGGGTGTCACCAGTGTTGGTTGAGCCCAGAGATCTATTCAAAATGCTGGCTTTAACAACAGATTGAAAGACACAACAGGCTCTACATTCATCAAAGAATTATACCAGAGCTATGGCAAGAAGCCACTCAAGTGATGGCCACCCAAAAAGAAAGGACATAGCTTTGGACAACAGTACCGGACACATATAACTGTTTACCATACAGAAAAGGAAATATATACATAGATAAGGTCTGGCTCCTTCAATTAAAGAGAAAAATAATGACCCAGATTTCCTTGCAGACCAGTTTCTGCTTTTTGTTCGTTATCCACTTACCTTCAGTCCACTTTCAGTCTTTTCGATAGCTGTTTCAAGGATCTGAGCATCCTCTCCCACCCAGTCACTGCTGATCTCCCGCAGCTTCTCCTTCAGCTGTTGAAGATCTTCTTGAACCTAGAAAATTAAGCTGAAGCTTTCACCAAACATATGTATCATCAAATGAATGTGTTTTGCTAAAATCCAATGTAAAATAGATTTCGCAAACACAGATGCACCTTAGAGGTCTCTGCAAAGTTATAGAACAGGGAAAGAAGGTGGACAGATTGTATAGCCAGCTTTTTTAATGGGTCAGGAAAGACTGAAGGGAGAACTGCGTGGGTAAAACATTCCACACTATAGGTGTGCAGTAGAAGGTGGAAAAAATGGTTAACTATCCACTCTGTTGACTGGGGCAGCAATGCTAAATATATTTACTAAGGGGATGAGTCTCACCGAACACAGTGAGACTTACTTTTGAGGAGACCTACATGAGATTACACTCCACAGTTGCAATGCTACAGACACTTAATTGAGAGTAAGTCCCAATTAAACTTTCTTTAGAATGAACATCTTTCAGAAAGTACTGTTAGATTTTTAACTTGCACCATGGGGTGAGCACAGCATAGTAAATCCATAGTCAGAAGTACAGATTTATACCTTCAGCAGGCATGAGATACTGTGTCAAATTAAAATGAACAATTAAGAGATTGAACCAAAGAACAAAGGTGCATGCTACTTTAGATACAGACCTCTGGCATCTTGTAGGAAAAAAGAGAGCAGCCATCAAAGCATGTCAGTCCATATACTGTTGTCACAAGGCAAGGGTTACCGTACTACAGCTCCCATCAGCCATAGGCTGTATAGCCAATGGTCAAGAATGATGTGAAATGCAATTCAATATGTTTCCTGTACTTGTAATAGTAAAGATGGTGTGCCTAACAGACAACTACAAAGGAAATGTAACCCAAGGGAGCAAATGGATTCTAAAGTACAAAGGGTCCAAAACGCTTAGGAATTTGTAGGGCAGGGTTGAAAATCACACAGCCCTCCAGATGTTGTTGGTCTGCAACTCCTCACCATTGGCTGTGCTGACTGGGTCTGCTGGAACCCCCCGTCCAAAATATGGAGGGCTCCATGATTTCCAGCCTAATTATAAGGTAACATGAGCACCTCAAGTTGCATCTTGCATTGAATGGAACACACTTCAAGCAGCAAACCACCCCATCAGAAGAACAGTTGCATTGTGCGGATGCTCTCATCGGCATGGTGGAAGTTTTCTGTTGTTCTGTGAAGACTCCAACTGTATTTCCAACCTCCAAAAAGTGGCACAGTGGCCATTTCTGCACTAGACTCTTATAGAGCCTTTCTGCACTACACTCTTATAGTGCTATTATTCCACTTTCAACCTCCTATGGAATCCTGGGGTTTGCAGTTTAGGGAGGGGCCTTTAGACTTCTCAGCCAGAGAGCTCTTGGGCCTTAGTAAACTACAAACCCCAGAATTCCACAGGAGGTTGAAAGTGGAATAAGAGCACTCTAACAGTGTAGTGTGGAAAGGCCCATTGTGCTATATTCCACTTTCAACATCCTCTGGGGTTTGCACTTTAGGGAGGGGAAGAGGAATCAGAGGCCTTTGAGGCCCCTCCCGAAACCGCAAACCCCAGGATTCCAGAGGATGTTGAAAGTGGAATCATCGCGCTATAACAGGCTAGTGCGGAAACGGCCCAAAACTCTGATACATTGTTTGTTAGCTAATCACAACATCCAGGCCGAGTGGGTTACATTTCTCCAGCAACAAGGCTGAGGAATGGTTACATGTAACAAAGGAGAGGGTGGCAAAGTATTGTAAGGTGAGCACCATGGGGAGAAGGCCCTGTAAGCAGGCTGAGGAAATGGCTGCCGGCTGAGCTGCCATTTTGGGCCCTGCTGGTATTTGCAGGGCCCAAAATGGCGGAACTTTGGCTCAGAAGCACCCAAGGAAAGCCTTGTTCAGGGTGCTGGGCTCATTTTTTTTCAATGGAAGTGGGCATGTTTCGTTCTGCCTACTGTTTTTTATCCTGACCGTGGTTTATTTTTAACAATTTGTTTTACTGTTTCCATTTTTATTGTAAGCTACTCTCAGTCTCTTCCTGAGGGAAACGCAAAGGCTCATGGGAAAGCTTGGACAACCGGGCGCAAAGGCTCACGGGAGAGCTCGGTCAGCCCAGTCCCGGGCGCAAAGGCTCATGGGAGTCCGGGGAGGCGGCCCCCTGGCCCAGGGCCAAGGCCAGGGAGGGGCGGCCTGCTTGCTCCTCCTCGCCCGCTTTCAACCCACCTGGACTAAGATGCTCCCCACTACCTCCACCCCCGGCCCGGCCACCTCCGCCATGGCTCCTCCCGGCGGAGAAGCCGCCCCACCTTTCCTCCTCCCTCCCCACAGTTGAGGAGGCGTGGCAGAGCCACGTGACTGCAGCCTTGGCAACGGGACGCGCGGCGCGGGCGGGACCATTTGAGCCCATTAGAGGGGGGAGAGAGAAGCGGCAGAAAGAGCGCGCGTAAGCGCCTCTCGGAGAGGAAGAGACGAGAGAGTGGTATTTCTCCACTTTATACAGAGGAGCCTTACTAGCTCCCGCGAGGCAAAACGCTTATAAATGGGACACCAGCCAATGGAGCGGTTTGTACCCCCTCCTCCGGAGCGTCCAATGGTAGAACCCCAATGGGCGGAAAGGGCGGGGCCTAAACCGGAAGGGGGAAGTGGAGGGCGGCTTGAGAAGGGCCGGCGGGAGCCATGGCCGTCCCCTGCGCCTTGGTCACCAGCTGCGCCGCGGGGGTCCCCGGGGAAGAGCTGGTGAAACGTGAGTCGACCCCTCGGGCCCCCCCCCGCCGTCTCCCGGCGACGCCTCCCCCTTCGCCGGTGGGACTCTCGCCTCCCAGCCCTCGAGAGCTGAGCCGGCAGATCCCCCTCCTCTGAGGTCCGTGGTGGGACTGAGTGTCCCTGAGCATGCGCAGAGCGCCCCAGGGTTTGCCCATTCCCTGGCTGCATGTGCGCGCAGCTTTACCTCCAGAGGCGGGAGGATGAGCCCTCTTTCTGCCTGCTTTATCCTCACAGCAGTCCTGCGAGGTAGGCCAGGGAGGGCGAGTGACTGGCCCCGGCTCCCCAGGGGGCTGGCGGGCTAAGCGGGGCTTGAACCTGGGTCTCCCAAGCCTAGCAGCCTGCACGGTGTACCATACTGCCTTTACCTTTTGCCTGCAGGTCCCTATTTTTATTTGTTTATTTATTTATCTATGGCATCTCATGCAGGACTTTGCATTTACCTCTGCCGAACTGTATCTAGAATGTCTGGTCTTGGCTTCACATTCTAATCTATCAAGACTGCTCATACTTTTGATCAGTCTTCTGCTGTGTTTGCTGCCTCTCCCCACTGGGGATCCAGTGGACAACAGCATTGTCTGTCCTGGTCAGCTAGAGTTTCAAGGGAAACTATGAAACACTTTGCTGAAATCAAGGTATATTATGCCTTTGGCATCCCTGTGATCTACTGAATTAGGAGCCCTGGTGGCGCAGTGATTAAATGCTAGCACTGCAACCACAAGATTGTGAGTTCGATCCTGCCGGGCTCCAAGGTTGACTCAGCCTTCCATCCTTCCGCAGGTCGGTAAAATGAGTACCCAGCTTGTTGGGGGGCAATTAGCTAAAATACATTGTAAACCGCTTAGATAACACTCAGTTGATAAGCGGTATAGAAATAAGTGCTATTGCTATATTGCTATTAGAAACAACACCTGATTTGGTTAGTATGTCCTCTGTATCCTCATCTAGGTCTTTTATAGTGTATCCGGTATGTTTAGAAATTATAGATTTCAAAAAAGGACAGCTTTAGGAGACAACTTTAAAGGCAATTGTAAGAAGAGAATTGTGGCAGTTTCGCTTAAGTATCGGGATCTGCAGAAATATAGACGCAGTCCGAAGCGGCTTAGAAGTAGATGAAATGTCAAGGGAATGCTTAGCTGAGTTGAAAGTAGATAAGAATAGCTGAATAAAGGTTGCTTGCGGTGGTCAGAGTGACTTTTTTGAAATATCAACAACAAGAAGAGAAATGTGCTGTTTTGCGAGATTCAAAGGGGGGGCGGATTTGGGCGGACTGAGGAAAATGAAACTTATGTGCTGTGTCCGTAAAATAACTGTGAAACCTTTCTTCAGGGCTCTTGGTTTCTCTGGGGTGACCCAGCCTGAGCCCGCGCGTTAAATAAACTTTACTCTTTTTCCAACTCTGTGATCTCCTGTCTCTGAAGTCTGCAACAGTAGAGATGTTGGGCAATGCGCGCACTGAGGCAGAAGCCTCTGTGCTGATGCAGAAGCATGAATGGGTGCTTGTTAAGTTCAGTTGTCCAACCCACTGAGGATCCAGTGGACAACAGCATTGTCTGTCCTGGTCAGCTAGAGTATCCAGGAAAACTATGAAACACTTTGCTGAAATCAAGGTATATGATGCCTTTGGCATCCCCGTGATCTACCGAATTAGAAACAACACCCAAACTCATGCGGGCTACAAAGAATGCTTCTTATCTACTTGACCAAAAGCAGGATGGAAAGCTGGAAAATTCATAGTTGCATGGAACTGCCTCCCCCCATTTTTTTGCGGATAGAGTCAACAGTTGTTTATCTCTGCTTTTTCTGAATGAGCATACTAGCAAGCAAAGGGTCTTTGCAACCATCCTTACCACTGATGGACCACAGGTTAAGAACCACTGTTCTAAAGTATCCGTATGTCACAGGCAGGCTACCTTCCCTCTCTCTTTGTGCTTGGTATGTTTACCATATGCCATTCATTGTCCTCCTGTCCTTGCTTGTTTTTGCTACATGCTGCAGTGCAATGCATGTAGTTGTACCTTTGAATCCTGGATCTAATGCATTTGCTGTCAGAAGAATGTGCTTCAGCAATGCTTTTTAAAGTTTCACTTCCTGATAGTGGAATTTCTTTAAAAAGCTGGAGATTATAGTCGCTTGGGGGACAGGAGACGAGACCTTGTGCTTTTGGGGTGGTTGTCAGGGCTGATTGATTGCGCTGTTTGGAAACTTGTGAGAGTGTTTGTGATTGTTTGGGCCTATATGCTTTCCTTGAGCACACTGTGTGAGGCACAGGAATGACAGCAGTCACTCCTCAGAAGGCATGGAAGTGACCTTAGAGGATTCTTTGCGTGGAAGGGCTCCCATCAGTTCCCAAAAGGAAAAACATACAGTAAGTCATTCCTTGTTGAGAGAAACAGAAGCTGTGATGTGTGGGCCTGGTAAGATGTCTCAGAGCTATGCTGTCTCTTGAAGTGAAGATCCATGATGTTACAGGGAGGCTGACAAGACTCATCATGTCCACTGACAACTACCTTTCCCTCTAATCCTCTTGTTTTTTTTGTCAAGGGTTGAAGACTTAGAGCATAGAAAACAGGTTGAAAGCATTTTGGGTAATTTGGAGCTGGTGCTTTGGGATGAGTCACTGACCTGGTTGAGGGCAGAGGTTGCAACCTTTAGCTGTATATAGTTGTGCCTCAGTCTGCGGAACTCAGCAAACAGCAAGAGGAAGTTGCTGTGGCCTGTTCTGGGCCCCACAGTTCTTGAAGGATGTCGACAAGCTGGAATGTGTCCAGAGAAGGACAACCAAGGTGATCAGAGGTCTGGAAATGAGGCCTTATGAGGAACAATGGAGATAGTTGGGTATGTTTAGCTTGGAGAAGAGAAGACCAAGAGGTGACATGATAGCCATTTTTAAATATCTGAAGTTGTAGAAGTTGAAGTTGTTTTTTTGTTTTGTTTTTTTGTTGTTCCAGAGACTATAACATCAACCAACGGGTTCAAATTACAAGGAAAGAGATTCTACCCTAAACATTATGAGGAACGTATTTACTGTAAGGAAGTGGAATGGACTGCTTGGAGAAGCGGGGGTTCGGCTTCCCTCCTTTGGAGGTCTTTGAACAGAGTTTTGATAGACATCTTTCAGAAGTGCTGTCGTTGTGTATTCTTGCATGCAGAGGGTTGGACTGGCTCCTTCCAGCAATAAGACTGAGTTGGAAATTGAGTTGGATTGAGTTGAGGAAATTCTTATATCTGAAGGAGGTGCATTAAAAACATTTTAGATAATAGGTTCCCACAAAAGCAGCTGCCAAACTAACTGCCACAGTAAAGCAGAAGAGTAAATGCTTGTAGACTGACTGTGTCTGTTTACCATGAATTATTTTTGGGAACAGTCAGCCAGCAAACACACAGTCGTATGAGATCTGCATGAAAAAAGCAGAGTTGCTACTTTTACCGGTATAGGGATGGCTGGAATCTTTTAAAAACAGCTGCTGTATTGGCTTCCAAACCTCACAAGTCCTTGCAGTTCTGGGGGAGGTTTTCAGAAGCTCATTCCACCAGGTGGCTCTCCAGACACGCAAAGGAGTAGTTCTGTTCCCATATCCATCCAGGCAGAAGAAAATAAATAGGACCACTTTAAAAAGCAATTGAAAACATTGGATCTGCTTGCTTACAGTGTGAGGTCAGCTGAAGACCACTTTGGGAACACTTACAAGAGTTGGCCAAGTGAAATTTGGGGGGTGCAGTTGGTTAGGTGATACTGTTTTTTAATTGATACTATTGTAATTGGTATGGTTTGTAAAGAATGTGTTATATTTTGTGGGTTTATCTTTTTGCAAATCAGTTTGGGCCATTTTGAGTATGAAAAATGATACATTCATTTTAAAAAAACTCCAGTTAAGTGGCTGCTTTCTTTTAGTGATGTTGCACTAGTGTTGTGGATAGGCTATGATGGAGTAGGTGTATGTGCTTAAAAGTAAAGTACATATATTGCACTGTGTAGCCATAAACTATACACTCTCCAATGGCTGAAACCAGTTTGAGACCATATCTTTTGACCTGTATGGTGTTTGTTATCCCAAGTGAGGACTGATTCATTCTTGGGGGGAAGACATTCTGCACAGGAATGAAGCAGTTCTTCAGTTTGGCTGAATTTTAAGTCCTGTGGGGAGATCTTTATCTCAGTCTCACTGTTGTCACAGGCGCGCTTTCTGAGGACATGGTAGAGAGTCTTCGTGGTGGTTGCTCCTGGGCTGTATAATTCTGCCCCTCTCCCCACAAAGCTAGGCTGGCTTCTGCTCTGTTTTAGATAGCAGGCAAAGGCTTTCCTATTTCAACAGACCTTCAGCTGTTAACTGGCTGTTGCAGTTTCTTTAATAGAGGCATTGTCTGTTAATCCTCATTATTGCATTTTGGTTACTTTAAATGCACTGAACTGTTTTAAATAAGTGCTTTCTGTAGGATTACTTCTTTTGGCTTTTTTAAAAAAACTTCTGTGCTGTATGCTGTTTTAGCTGTATTTTGTTTTAACCGTTCTTGAAGAGGCTGGCCACTTCCACACTAGATTGTTTATAGTGCTATTATTCCACTTTCAACATCCTGTGGAATTCGGGGGTTTGCAGTTTCCTGAGACCAAAGAGCTCTCTGGCTGATAATTCTACTGCAAACCCTATGATTCCATAGGATGTTGAAAGTGGAATAATAGCACCGCAACAATCTAATGTGGAAATGGCGACTGCAGATCTCGAGTTCGGAGAAAGCAGGGTGTAAATTGAATGTTTCAATGAAGTGTTTAGCTTCACATGTTCTAGGCTGAGCCCTTGCATCAGGATGGATTCTCTGGCCTAATGTTTTGTAGTTGCCTTGCACATTAGAGGTTGGCCAGCTGCCTACAGCAAGCCTTGTTTGTAGGCGGAGCGTATGATAGAGTCTGGGAACCAGCTTGGCTTCTGTGAAGACACAAACCACAGAGGTTTGCCTTCTGAGGCGAAGGGTTGTGGCCAGCAAGTGCGTCAGTTGGATCTTTTTCTTTCTTTTTTCCTCAAACTTCTTTAGATGTGAAGCCACAGGGTCCTTCCAGTGTTCAGGAAGATCAAAAATGAAAAAAGTTAGCTCTCCTATTGAGACACTGCTGTTTCCAAGCCCACACACTTTTGCCATTACAGCAGGTGTCTGAAAAGCCTTTTTGGAGACGAAAAGCAAGTAGAGACTTGAAATCTAATCCTGAAATGGCTATGTTCTCCAAAGCTAGATATAGAAAGGTGTCATTATAGTGGGAAAGCTGCATCATATTTGCATGAGAGTGTTCTGTGGTTTTGAGGGAGGTGTCTGAATGCCTTTCTTCCAAGGGTTTCAGAAGACGTGTGGGTGGCAGAGTGGTTTGGTACAAAATAGTTGGCAGATGATGGGGCTAGGCTAACCATTAGCTTTATGGGAGGGCCACTCCAAAGGGGTCAGTGGTTATTGGGCCTGATTCCCTCCCCAGCCAAAAAGCAGGCCTTCTCTTAAGCCCTGTAGTTGCAACACTTAACATTGTCCATGCACTACTTATCATTCCAATTTTAGCAGTTAAAAGCCAAGAGCTGGGACTCCTCAGAACAGAGAGGATTTTACGCAGATCTCTTGATGATGCTGAACTACAAATCCCAATGTTCCTTACCATTGGCCCTGCTTATTAGGGCTGCTGGGCATTGCAGTCCAGTAGTATCTGGAGGGCTTCATGAGTCCCACTCTGTCTCAAGGATTGCCTGCTCATGCATCAGTGTGCCCCAGTCCCTTCTTCATCAGCAAGGGTCTCCTCTGTTGCCCCCACCACCCGAGGCCTCAACCAGTTAAGAGGGCATTTTCCATTATGACTTAACTGGAATGCATGAAGTGCGGAGATCCCCACCTAAAAATCAGATTTGCTCTTTCCTTTTCCTTTAGGTTAAGAGGTGGCTCTCCAGCTGCAACATCCATCACCATTGGCTTTGCTGGCTAGGGCTGCTGGGAGTTGCAGTCCAACAACATCTGGAGAGGCACACCGTGCCCACTTCTGTCTTAGGCATTTGCATTTCTAGTATTATTTCATGTCTGATATGATTTTGTTTTGCTGTATTTGCTGCCTTGGGAGTCTCATGCTGGAGAGTAGCTTATACATAAAGTATTAGTAGACTGTGTTAGGTTTAGGAGCTTCCAGCTGCGGATCCCTCGGTGAGCTCATTTACAGTGCTGTCCTACACACACCCATTTCCCACAAGGTACAAGTGTGCAAGACTGCAGTCTGAACCCATTCCCTCATTTGATCAAGTGTTCTAGGAGGACATTGGTGAGAAAAGCTCAGAGGGTGGCCATTGCTGTGTCTAATTTTTACTATTTCCCAGGATTGCTGTGAGTTTAAAAAGCAAGGCAGTGGGTAACCACCAGCTGCACCACTTTGAGCTTCTTAGTGGGAGAAGAACATAAGTATCTGCGAACAGCACCTCTCTATCCCATAGGTGTAACTTCTTCCCAAGCCCACCCTCCCCTCTCTTACTTTTCCAACTGAATTTTGGAACGAGAAGGGTGACTTTGAGCTCGCTGTTGTTGATTTCTTGAGGTCCCTTGTGTTCCTCTTTCAGGTATCATTGGGAAGGAAGAGCTGCCAGAGAATGTATCTACCAGTGCTGGAGCTCGGTTTTATCCCTGGACAATAGACAACAAGTACTACTCAGCTTCCATCCACCTCTGCGTGGTGGCAAATAAGTTCCTCGTGACTGCTGAAATTGCAGAGGCTGTCCAGGCATTTCTGGTTTATTTTGACAGCTCCACGGTGAGTACTTCTGGCTGTTGCCGTTAACCCTGATATCTGTAACTCTGCCACTGGAAACTGTATTGGCTAATAATATAATTGGTTTCAACATATAACAAGATTAGTGTGCTAAGGGGGTTCTGAGGTTGCTTATCCCAATTACTTAGGTAAATAGGAACTTGCAGCAGCAAGAGGGCACTCCAGTTCACACTTCTTATCCCCAGCCCTTTGGAAACACTGGCTGATGCAGTGATAATCCTTCTCACAT
This sequence comes from Ctenosaura bakeri, assembly GCA_948474755.1. Taxonomy (NCBI): domain Eukaryota; kingdom Metazoa; phylum Chordata; class Lepidosauria; order Squamata; family Iguanidae; genus Ctenosaura; species Ctenosaura bakeri. Next base: position 86,768 of record CAOLHI010002902.1, read on the forward strand.
TTTTTAAATGTTGTCTTCTTCCTTTTGAGATGATACTAGGAGATTCTCTCCTTCTTTATTACTGCTTTTCTTCTATAAAGCCTTTTTGTAGCTTTCTGGTTTCAAACCTATAACCTTCCCAATTTTGGGAAGATGCTTGCAGGGAAATTCCAGCTAGATAGCATTGCTTCCATTAGTGGAGCATAGTCAGTGGAAGTGTTTGTTATGTGCTACGCATAATACTTCCAGAAGTCAATTTACTAGAAACTTGTTAAGCCGTTTGCAAGATGCTGCCCATTTTGCACAAAATTGCATGGCTTCTGTCCAGTAAAAATTACTTTGTTTTGTATGCTGTTGTGAGATTTGTGGAGACCACATTAGTATTTTGTTTCCTGGTTTGAGGCAACGTCGAAGACGCTTATCTTACCCTTGGTTTCTGTTTGAATGTTTGAAACAACTGTATTGGTTAATGTTGAGGTACAAAATACCCATGTTCTTGGTGTAGATGTTGAAAAAAAATAACTTGTTCAGTGTATTAGGGGCATTTTCACACTGTGCAGTGATAGCACTGTGATTCCACTTTAGCTGCCATGCAAAAATGCCCCCATGAGCCCAGTTAAGACTTATAGGTCAGGCAAAAATACTTGGATGTTATGGCAAGATATTCTGGTTTCTGCCCTCCTTCAGCTCCTCTAAATCGAAGTAATTTCCACCCAAACTGGCAGTTGTAGCATGGAGTAGATGGTGAAGGTATTTGTTATCTTCCAGGTTGGGGACATATGATGTTGGGGGTTTTCATTCTATAAATCCTGAAATTCTCACTTTTATACGTGCATCTAATGATATTTCAGGTCAAATCATCAAGATATCACACAGTAACTGGCTGAATTATAATCTCCCTCTCTTCCCACTCTGTGTTTATACATGTATGTGTATCATTCCTTTGGGCACAGATTTCCAAGTGACCACTTTTTTTAGAAATAGTTGGGATGGATCTAGAGTTAGCCAGATTCAGGGTAGATCCTTTGAAATCAGGTTCATGTTGGACACCACAATGGTCTCAATGATTGTGCTTTATTTGTGGCTAAATCTGGATCCAAGGCAAGATCTCTTCTCTCTCTTCCTTTTTTGTGTGTTTTTGTTTCATGTTTTTGAAGCATCTTGACTCCCAGGTTTCCTTCTGTAACAGGACTGTCATTGCACTTGTAAAGTTTTCAGTTGTACAACTGTAAAAATGAATCAAAGAGCGGTACCAGCAACTCTTGTTTGATTTTACAGATATCTGGGCTGGATGGCATCTCTGCGTGGTTCCCTCTCATTGAAGAGTGGCTTCCAGAAGTGATGATTTTGGTCTGTGACAGAGTCTCTGAAAATGGTACAGCAGCAAGGCCAAACTTCTGGCTAGTGGGCAACTTAGATATAGAATCATAAAATTTTAAGAGTTGAGCCATCCAGAGTTGGGCCAGAAGGGCCATCTAGTGCAACCCCCCTTGCGTGCAGGAAGTCACAAGATGGCCATCCAACCCCTGTTTTTAAAGACCTGCAATGAAAGAGCTTTCACTACTCTCCATTCTACTGCAGAACAGGTCTTACAGTCAAAAAGTTCTTCTCAGTGTTTAGGTGGAATCTCTTTTCTTGTAATTTAAATCCATTGGTTTGTGTTCTGGTCTCAGGGGAACAGATGATCATTGCTGGAAAACCTGAGCCTCAGAACTCAGCTGTATTGCTGCTGCTGAGTTTCTCACACTCTGAGTTAGCAGGAGTCCGTGGGCTGCTTTCCAGAACACCTTTTATCTGCAGTTGTTTACAGTCATAGCCACCAGAATTAATACAAAATAAAATACAGAATCAACTTAATACAGAATCAAAATACAAAATGCAGAATACATATAAAAGTAAAGATTAGCTTAACCTGACATGTCTGTTCATCAGCCAACCTGGAAAAACTAAGTAAAACTTGTCATAAAGTTTTCTCTTGTACAAAAGAGCATGCCCCTGTATTCAAAGGTAGGAACAGCAAGATTGAAAAGGCAACAGGCTGTTTTGTGCACCAGCTTACCTTTTAATATCTATCTCAAGACCTGCTTTTAAGGGCCACTTCATTAGTTTATTATTAAGTTATTTTTCTAGTCATCTTTTTTGCCTAGTGAGTTCAAGGCAGCTTACTTGGTCCTACTCCTCCTCCACTGGGTTTTCACAAGCACACTGGGGAGGCCAGTCAGTCTGAGAAGATGAGACTCAGCCTCGGCTGAGTTTCATGACACAGTGGAGAAGCTGAACCTGGCTTGGAAAATGGATTTTTCTGATTTCTGAGCTGTCCACATCCAGGTCTCAGCAAAAGAAACTGCTTCTGGCATCTAGCCAGGGAGTTCTCTGTCATGTAGTTCTAACACAGACATAAAAGGCAGCTTGATTACTTCCTGGAAAAACTCTGTTTTTGTCTGTTTTCATTTTAGGCATCAGCCGACAGAAAGCCCAAGAGTGGTGTATCCAGCATGGCTTTGAGTTGGTGGAGCTCAATCCAGAAGAGCTTCCTGATGAAGATGGTAGGTTCCAGCCTTCTCCCTCCCCTGCCCACTCTCCTGTATCCAGAATACCAGGCATTGATTGCACAGAATCATAGAGTCAGAAGGTATCGCAAGAGCCATCTAGTCCCCTTGGCATACATGAGTATACAACTAAAGCTCTCTTGAGAGATGGCTATCCAGTCTCTCTTTAAAGACCTCTGAAAAAAAGGAGAGTCCATTATTCTCTGAAGCAGCCCATTCCACTGTTGATCACTTCTTACAATCAGGAAGTTCTTGTTTAGTGGAATTTCTTTTCTTGTCACTTAGATCCATTGCCTTGTGTTATAATCCCGGAAGCAGCAGAATCCGAGCTTACCCTATCTTTTACATGGTATTCCCTCAAATCTTTTAAGATGACTATCTTGTCACCTCTCTGAATTCTCCAAGCTAAACATATCCAGCTCCCTAAGCTATTCTTCATAGGGCTGGCTTCCAGACCTTTTACCATCTTGGTTGCCCTCCACTGGACAAGTTCCATCTTGTCAATATCTATGACTGTGATGCCCAGAACCGAACACAGTATTCTGGGTGGGGTCTGATCAGAGCAGAAGATAGTGGTGCTCCTGTTTCCCTTGATCTGTGTAGTAGGCTCCTGAACTTGCCTGGGCTATCCCCTTTGATTCCTTCAGATTCCTCCTGGTCTCACTTCTGAGTGTGTTTCTTCTTCAAGAACTGAACAATGATTTCTCCAGCTTCTTGTGGTTTTCCTTCCTCCAGCTGCTCTGCATGGAACTGGGCCTTCTCTTCTAGGTGGCAAAGAAGAGGCCAACACAACCCCTTGGGTACTTTTGGTGTCAGAGGATTGTCAGAGCTATAGGTTGTCTGCTATTGCTTTAGGATGCCATCCAGATTGGTGGCATCCAAATATTTTCAGAGCTTCAATTTTAAAACAAAACAAAACAACTGATGTGTCATTGGAGAGACCAGTTTGGTGGGTGGGGAGAGGAAAATTCAAGGTGACTCATCAGTTTAACAATAAAGCCTGAATTTTTTCCAGCCTTTTGATAGCATCTCCACTTCTGTAGTTTGTTTTGAGTCAGCACTGGAGAAGATTCACCCCAGTGTGCTGAACTGTCTTGTTTACTTGGCAAACTGGTGCCCCGATACCTTTCTAAAATATGATCAAAGGGAAGGCGGCCGAGGCTTTTTAACCCCCTCCTGCCTGGCTTCCCTTTTGAGAGCTGAACTAGAACAAGAGCTGCTTCCTGAGACAGCCAGAGCTGATAGAAAATATAAGAGCCTTTTTTTCTGGTTTCTTGGGGGCCAAACAAGATGTAATTTTGGTTGTTCAGCTTGTCCTTGCTTGTGGGAGTTTTCTTTTACAAATAGCCAGTGTGTTCCTCCCAGTCCAAACTGAAGCCTGAGTTTGATAGTTGGAGGGTGCTTTTAACCCTCTGTACCTATTTATTTAGATTGGAATAGGGGAAGAATCCCTTTCGTTTCCGTGGTAACTTTCCTCCCATGCAAACAGCTGTCCTGGAGGGCCCAGTCCAGGTCACAGCTTGTGATTCAAGGCTCCCCGATCCCTCACCTACCCACACCAGGACCCCAGTCTGCACTAGGGCTGCTTACATTGGTTGTTCATTGGAGAAAAACTGTCAAGTCAAGGACAAACCGCTGCACCAACACCCTTTCTAGTTTGGTCTCTGTTTGCATCTTGCGCTCTGCAAAAGGTTCAGGACTGCTTAAGTGCTGTGTTTAATTGGAGAGTAACAGTGTGATACTATGTTGCTTTCAGTTTAATGTTGCTTTCAGGAACTGGAATGAATCATGTAAACTGATGCTTAGCTGAAGAATTTCAGAAAAAGTACAACAGAGTTTAAGAGGCTCTTGGAGAAAAAAAAACCCATAGTGGCATTCCCAGAGGTGCTACTATGTTTAAATAAATATAAATACAGAACAATTAAATTAACAATGCATTCCTATGCAAATCTTACTTTGAAGTGAGGCCAACAGAGTTTGGTGGCTTGTATTCCAGGGAAGTGTTTGCCTAGGATTGCAGCCTTGGTGAGTCAGATCCAGACTTCGTACTACCTCCTCTGTAGTCCAAAAGATCCTCTTGACACTTTGCTTTTCCATCTCCACCTCTTTAGATGACTTTCCAGAATCTACAGGAGTGAAACGAATCATCCAAGCCTTAAATGCCAACGTCTGGTCCAATGTGGTGATGAAAAATGGTATGTTGTTTTCAGTCTGCTTTTAAAAATTGATCTTCCTCTTTGACACATGAGTGGAGCAGTTTTAGGCATACTTAATCACATCTCATTTGATTTAATGGGATTTACTTTTGGAAGAGCATGCCTAGGATTATAAGCTAAATATTAGAGGTTTCTCCTTTCCATTGTCTGGATGTCCAGTTTCTCTGCAAAGCCAAAGCGTGTTCTCACAGAGCTTCCTGCACTCTTTCACTGCTTGGTTTATGCTTCTCTTGGTGGTCTGCCTTTGGGAGAATGGGCACTCGAGGCTTCTGAGAAGCTCACTCAACCAGTGCTGCAGCAAGCAAGCCTCTAGCTTCAGGTCAAGTCCAGTTCCTAAAACCTGGTAATGATGTTTTAGCATGCCTGACCCTGTGGTTATTGCCTTGTACTAAATGGAGCAAAACTCCTAAAACACAATTCCTGAAACAAGCTCTGAAATGGCTGGCCAGAGTGGCAGGAGACACCAGGCCTGACAGAAGGTCTCTGTCTGGCTGTGTTCTTTGCTATGAAGAAAAGGAAAAAGAAAAGAAAAGGGCTCAAGAAGAAAAGGGCTGACTCAAAATTTCCTACCTTTCTACAAGGTGGGCTTGCCACTTGAACTAAAACAAAATATAGCTGAAAACCAAGGGATTGTTAACATTAAAGAACAATGGAATAAATTGCCATATTAAAATCAAGCATTGAATTAAAACAGTTTAAAAGCATTTTGAAAATAACAACAAAGGCAGGAAAAGTAACAGCAGTCCCCCTGCATTAAAAGACCCTTCCATGGCACCCTGTAAATGGCCAAAAGCCAGTCCAAATAAAAAGTTCTTCACCTGCCAGCAGAACAGAGAGAGGGCCAGCCTACATTCCTGTGGGAGGGAGTTCCACAGCCTAGGGAAAGCCACTGAGAAGGCCCTCGCCCCTGTCTTCACCAACCATGCCTCTGACAGAGCTGTGATCAAGAAAAAGTCCTTTCCCTGTGGTTTTTAAAACTCAAGAGGGCTCCTGTGGAGAAATACAGTATTTCATAAGGTGACTCATTTAGCCATTTAATTATTTGTGGTGTGGAATTTAAGCCTGATACCCACAGAAAGAAATATCAGTTCCTTTAGTTGTCTTGCACTGTGATCCTTTTCTTTCTCCTTTAGTTTACCATTGGGTTTCCTTACCTTAAAGGCCTGGAGAGGTGGGAAAGGTCTTATGGAGAGGAAAGAGTTTTCATAGGTTTACACCTAAGTAGAACACAGGTCAGATGTAGGTGTGACAGCAGACATTTGCTGGTTTGAAAATTGCTGGTCCCATAACACCAAGGGGGATTTCTGAAGGTTTTTGCATGAAGTCAGTTTAGTTGGCAGTAGAGGAAAACGCCAACCATCTTGTGGTCTCAAGGTAGGAGGCAAAGATCTGTTTGGTTTCCTGGATCCTGCAACCTGCAGACTCGAATGTCATATGCTATGGTGGAGCCAAATATCATCATGTGCTAAATTCTGTGGAGGAGGGGAAGGAGGGGATTTCCCTTTACCTCGCAGATGGATTCAGAAGGCCTTTTGACTCCTTTTAACTGCTTGCAGTGGTTTCAATGTGGTACCCGTAGAGCAAATGCCACAGGAAGTTGGCTTCCACGTGCCGTGGTTGGAGGCCTGTTGGTAGACACCTACTTCCTTTGTTTGCTTTCGTTCCAAGTAAAATATTCAGCTGCAACAGGCAGCCAGTTTCGGTAACCTGCAGAATAGTATCATGAAGGGCTGATTAAAGAAGCCAGAATCCTGCTGGTATCTTGTGGATGTCTTGGTTCCCCTGTAGAAACAGTTGAACACTTTTGTCCAGTGCAGAATGGCCGCATTCAGTTCAGGGCTATGGAAGTGGAATCGCAGATGTGGTGTCCCTCAATTTCAGACATCTGATGGAGCAGAATTTGGGAACCATTGGCTTAAGCCAGACCAGAATTGAATCTCTGTGGTAGAGATCCCTTATTGCAGAGTGTGATATAGGAGGAACTATGCTGTGGCTGCCTTTTCATCCCTCCAGGAATCTCTCTCAGGCAGTTCCTAAAGACCTGCTGGTACAAAAGGGGGTTCACCTGCTGTCTGAAGGGCAGCGTGGAGGGAGCCCTGCCAGCCTCTCTCTAGTTGCCTTTCTTCAGTCCTGCCCTGTGATCCCAACAGTATGCATGTGGTGAGCAAGACCCACAGAATGGGTTGGAATACCCCAGAGAGAAGTTCTTACCTGTTGGTAGCTGGTGGCTTCCCTGTGAGTGGGATGGTGAACCCACTTTGGGTTTTAGTCTGAACTTTAAAGGAGCCAGTGGTGGCGATGAGAGAGTTCCATGCCAGTGATACTGGACCTGTGGGGGGGGGAATAGCATTCTGCAGCTTGGATAGCTCCTTTAAAGTTCAGACTAAAACCTGGAGTGAATTGCTGCTCCACTGACATGGAAGCTCTCAGGGGCTGCTACTACTCCTTAGCACCCTCCATGGTTTTGGTGTTGTTCTAACAGCTTTTTCTTTTCAGATGTGAATCAGGGCTTTGGCTTTCTTCCTGGCTTAGCAGGTGCTCATCGCAGGGTGCGCTCTGAAGAAAATGAAGCTCCAGAAGTAAACAGTAATTTTTTAATTCCTTTTTCCCTTGTATTTATTTTTTCATTGCTGGTTCAACTTGCTTATCTCTCACGGTCCTGGGCACTGTTAACGGTAGCCAGCAGGGACCGCGGAACTGTTTTTAAGGGTGGGGGGGTCTCCTGACTGGCAGGCAGGTCAGGTTGAGATTGCACATACTTGCGTGAATGTCTTTGCAAAACAGTAAAGACCCAGAATGCAGTGGATAAGAATAACACCACCAACCCAGACTGTTAGCGGCATGGCCACCATGAAGACAATGACAAAATAACAAATGAATATTATGAAACTGTCTGAAGCATAAAGTTAACATATCAAGGAAAATAAGCCTGAGGGCAGGCAACTGTTTCGTTGTTCTTTTACTTGTAAAGAAAGTAATGGGGCCATATAAATAAATAAATAATAATCCTCATCCAGAAAGGGGAAAATAAATAAGGCTGAATTAAGCAAATGCCTCCATGGCTATAAACTAGGACAGGTTCTGCTTGGTGATTCTGGAAGAAGCCCAACTGCACAGGAGTGTTGGTGGTCCTGATCTTTGGTGTCTGATCCTTGTGGGGAGAGGGCTCAGGTCCCTCAGCTTAGCCCCCTCTCACACACACACCCAATTCAGGGGTCCATGGCAGCCACACTAGTTTGATTTTTGAATCCCCTAATGGCTCACCTTGAAACCTCCTTCTTCTTTTTTTTTACTTCACTGGATGTTTTTATTCCTGAATATTAAGCTTGGGAGCATGTGGCTTTCCAGATATTGCAAGACATCAGTTCTCATCAGCTAAAATGGGTAATATGAAGAATGCTGGGAGTTGCAATCCAACAAAATCTGGGGGACAGTGCCCATGCTTTATGAGAAATATTTTGAAACCTTCAAGGAGGTATGGGAAGTGTGCAGCCTCCCTGAAGGTGTTGGAGTGCGGTTCCCATTAGCCCCAGCCAGTGATGAGGGATGATGAGTGTGTCAGTGTAACAACACTTGATGGAGCGCATGGTCCACATTCCTGTAATTACAGCCATCAGGGCTACAAATTTCCTTAACAGTTTCCCCCCCTTATATTCTTGTTGTTGTTGTGTGCCTTCAAGTTGTTTCTGACTTTCAGCGGTCCTAAGGCAAACCTTTCGTGGATTTTTTTGGGGCTGAGAGTGTGTGACATGCCCAGGGTCACCTAGAGAATTTCTATGGCCAAGCAAGGAATCAAGCCGTCGTCTTCAGGGCCATAGTCTAGCGCTCAAACTGCTACGTCATGCTGACTTTTCTAGCGATAAAAAATTTACCATGCAATATCAATGTGTCAGAGTGTGTAATAAACCCACCCCTGCCTGGATTTTGGGAATTCTGAGTCCCCCTCATGCAGGGAGCTTAACTGCTGTGATCAGAGCCTGAAACCGCAATGGGTTCCAAAACTCACCACAGATCAAGGAAGAGCTCAGCACACTTCCCTTGGTTGCAAATGTCATTGCCTCTAACTTACACCTAACTGATCTCTCCCTCTCTCCAATAGCTCCATCCCTTGCCAGCAGAGAGAGCAGGCCCTGCTGTCGGCACAGGGGAAGATGCAGCAGATGCAGCCGTAGTGCAGACAGACCCTGTTGCTGCTGGTAAGAGTGATCTTTCCTTGGTGGGAGGCTGCCAAAGGGCCCCCATCCCAACCTTCCGTAAGCTTCCTGTAGAAAAGCTGTGGGCAGTCGTGGAAACTCCAGAGCCCTCCCCCCGGCCAGTTCTTCCCTGGGATCCCCGTGGGAGTGTATCTCCACTGGAATTGGCCTGGAAGGCCCTGTCTGGTTTAATTCAAAGTGCTGTGGGGAATTAAACAAGGTACTGAAAATACCTAAAAATCTGAAAATCACAGTTCACTGGGGACTCTATTCTTCTACAAAAACATTCTTTCTTCCGTGGGGCAGCTGGAGGGGCTCCAGTGACTGAGGAAGTAGCTTTGGAAAACCACTTGCAGGCTGTCCGTTTCCCACCTCTGCTGCCTCTCAAAGCTCCCCATTCTGATTCTTTGTGCTGAGTAGGGCCGTCGAGAATCTGGGTTGTGAAAAAAAATAAGATGTACTTTAACTCCATGTTACTTTTCTGCCGCTTGTAGATCCTGTGCTGGATATGGATATCCAAGAACTTGCAAGTCTCACTGCAGGAGAAGGAGATCTAGAGAACTTTGAGCGCCTGCTCTCCAAGCTGAAGGAAATGAAAGGTACCTCCTTGAGCTAGCCTTCAGACTTCAAAAGTAGTTTGACTTTATTCTACATCTGCCTTGTACTGAGGGAGGACACCAAGAGTAGGTCATCCACGTTTGCTGCTGCAGTGGAAAAACGAAAGGAGTCTCTCTCTCCCTCCCTCTCTCTCTCTCTTCATTTTCTTTCTCTCTCTATCTCTTTCTCTCCCTCCACCCTACTTCCCCTCACCCTGTCACATGGTGCACTGCCATAACAGTGTACTAGTTAGGTGGAATGCTGGGAAATGCAGTAGACAGGTAGGTGGCCTGAGGCAAACAGCCTTGGTCAGTACCCCAATACCTTTATAGCAGAATCCTAGGCAACTGGGAGGAGAAGAAGGCCTGCTTCCTGTTTCCCTGTCATGAAATGAACAAAAGTCTGGAAACCTAGCCTTATGAGGAACAACTAAGAGAGCTGGATATGTTTAGCCTGGACAAAAGAAGACTGAGACACAACCATTCTTAAAAATCTGAAGGCATGCCGTGGAGAAGAAAGAGAGAGCTTATTTTCTGTTGCTGCAGAGATTAGAACATGGACCACTGGATTCAAATTACAACAAAAGAGATTCCACCTAAGCATTAGGAGGAACTTTATTTGGACTGTAGAAGCTGTTTAAGAGTGGAATAGATGGCCTTGATGGTTGATGGTCTCTTGGCCTCCCAACAGAGTTTGGGTGGGCATCTTGCAGCTGGCTGTAGTTCCATTGCTCTGCTGGCTGTTTGCTGTAATAAATGAAATGAATGAATGAAATGTAGTTCCATGGCCGGGGCGTGGACTGCATGGCTCCTTACTACCCCTTCCAGCCTTAAGATTCTATGATTTTATGAAAGTCAGGAAAGAGCAGGAATGGAACCCTGGCTTGGATTTTCCAGATTCATTGGAAGTATAACCTGAGTGGGAATTTTGAGAGCCAGAACGCCAGCCTTGATTTTGAGACAAACGTGATGAGTCACCCAGATTTTCGACTTGGGAAATACAAATTTTCCAGTGAAGAGGGGACGAGCATCCTAAGCATGGGCCGTCTCCAGCTTTTTTCCAGCGGGCAGAAGCACGGAGGTTGATCTGAGGAAGCCCTCTGGGTGGAGTAACCCCCATCACATGACCAGTCTTAGTTCATGCCTCTTTCCAGCAAGCAGCCAGCTCCAACTGCGTTCTATCTTCCTTGCTGATTTCTATTTTCTCCCTGTTTCTCACTTCCTTGTCTGCAATCTGTGCCTGTTTTTCTTCACTTCAGCTCCCTCCTCTCCTGCTGCCCATTGTGCCCCCGTCTGTCTCCCACTCTTCTCCTAGTGGCAACTGTGCAGACAAGGGAATGCACCAACCCTTTGAGGAGGACTCAGTACTGGGCAGAATGGCAGAAGGTGCAGCTTCACAGCAGCTACCTCGGCCTGGTTCTTCTGAACAGGAACCTAATTTGGAGGGCGGGCAATTGGGTGGAGGGACAAGTACTCACCCCACTTGCAAGCAGCAGACACAAAACTTTTAATTAATCAGTTGAACTCATCACATTTACAAAAGATTATGTTGCAGTCCAGTGTGTTGAAAATGCAGCCCCTGAACAAGTTGTGTGCTCTGTGTGTGTGTTATGCAACTACTTTGTAAGAGCGGTTCTTCAGCTCCTGGGGTGGGCTTCTAGTACATCCTGTTTCTGTACCAGTTATGGGAAAAGTTTTGATTCTTGAACAGCAGAATCCAAGGTGGCTTTAGTGGCTTGTTTTCTGTTCTGTCTTCTTGTGTGTCTTTCTTTGGGCTTAACCCCCTTCTCACTCCAGCTGGAAAAAATTCTGCCTTAGTTAGACCTTTGGCAACCCCTGAAGGTAACATTTCTTTCCTTTTGTTTGCATCACTGCAGAGAAAGCAGCAACCCTGCCTCATGAACAGAGAAAGCTGCATGCAGAAAAGGTGAGGGTTCTAGACATGATGGAAGTTCAGAAAGCATCGTTCTCTTCTAAGTAGGAATGTCACCGAAAGTGTTCAAGAGGCAGGGGGAGAAGTCTAAGGAGAGTGGGTGAGAGTAGATGACCCAAGAGGTTTCCAGGGCCAGCTAGGAAATCATACCTTGGTCTCCAGGGACTTACACACTTACATACTTACATATCTGTTCTGATTAGCCTTCCTCAGGATTCCACTCTCTAGTCTAATGAACTGAGCTGTGACGGCAGTCCCTGCTTTGAGTCTTGTTTGAATAGTTCAAACTCCCTGACCCAGCTAATTTCATACCTCTTGACTGTCAATACAGGGCCTTTTAAAAACCCCAAACACCCAACCAGTCAACAGTCCACTCTCACATTTCATGCTCTCATTGCCTTCCAACAGACTACTTATCTTCATAGAATAGTCATACATAACAATATATTACCTTTTTTTTCTGTAGTATAACCACAACATATATGCAAAAGTGCAGAACATCATACATAAGATTGTAGAACTTGATTTATGTTTGGCACAAAAAAAAATCAAATTCCTTCTCATGTCTAAAAAATCAAACACAGAAAATATATGGGGGAGTGGTTGCTAGAATATATTTTGTATCTACTGCAGAGTTAGAGTGATGATTTTCTGGGTGTTTTTGAGTTCCTTTCATTGAATGTCACCTTACAGGTTGCCAAAGCATTCTGGATGGCCATTGGGGGAGACAGAGATGAAATCGAAGGCCTGTCTTCCGATGAGGACAACTAGGGGCGAAGGAATTGGTGCGTTGTGGAAAGGATATGAGTTGTTCTGCTACAAACGCCACCAGTTGTTGACTGTGTTAACAATTTTTTTTCTTTGACAAAAGGCCTAGGAGGTTTTTGCAGTGTGTAAGAGACTCAAAAGAGGACTGCTCCTTTGGTATGTTGTCGCTGCAATCAAAATAAGATGGCTCTTGGCTTGCCCAGATCCACTGTTGGGGGAAACCAGGTGACGAAGCTGATGAAACAAGCAGGTCTGTTCAGCTAACCCTGGATGTTTCATCTCTGGGGAAGCAAATCATGGTCCAAATCTGATGAAGAGACTTTCCTGGACATCTCTCTTTGTAACCTTCCCTTTGTGAGCTTTTCGTTTATCTTCATTTCAAAGCAGGAGACCAAGATCATGAGGAAGAGGGTGGGTGTGAATAATCAGAAGTAACTTTGGGGTGGGGTGGAGGAGAGGGAGACATGAACGCTTTGCAAGTGCTTGTCCATGAAGGAACAGCTCTGAGCCAGGAAAGTATTTTGTGTAGGCAAAACAATGCATCTATGCATCTTTTGTTCTGTATACTTGTTCCAGGCAAGAAAAAATATACAATTCTCAATAGTCCCTCCCTGCCACCTCCTCATCTCCCCTGGCAGCTAGAAACAAAATATGGCAATAACAGGTGGAAGGAGAACATTGTGGATTGTTCTGCTCCTGAGGTGTTTATAAGCCTGATTAAGCTTTCAGATTATTTATCTTTGTGAGTGGTGGGTGTTGGGTACCAAGTCCTTTATAAATGTTTAGGTTAACAGCAGTTGCATGCCATGTAGACTTGAGTGCAGCGAAACTGCAAGGTGAAGGCAGTTCTGCCATTCTTCATGTGGCAAGTGACAAAGCATCTTAGTGCTCAAAAGGGCAAGGAGGTAAAGGACCACAGCTTATCGTTTTCCAACATGGGAATTGACTGTCACGGTCTGACAATTTGGATTTGCAGTTTGTATAGATGTGTGTAAATGTCCCCACCTTAAATTCTTCCAGTCTTGCAGAGAAGACTGTTACACACATACAGGGACATCACCAGTTTGGAGTAAAAAATTCTTTGGGGGCACAATGATGTGTTTATATTCCCCAGAGAGCTGTCTTATCTCTGACCGGTCATTAGTGACATACTTAACAGTCCATTTCACTGGAAGAGAGGAATTCTCAGCTGTTGTCAGTGCAAGTATATTTCCAATCAGAAGAAGCACTTTAAAACAAAAAGAATCCGATTAAAATTTGAATTTGAGAGCAGAAATAATATCTGACTGAGCATGTAAAAGCAGTGGTTTATACTTTCTGCTTTTGAAGTAGACCTTGGCTCCAATCCACCTGACTAATTAATTCACTGGCTAAGAGATGTGCAGAGTTCCTGCACAATTTCTGTTCATCACATTGGCTTGTGTAAGAGAGCCCTGCTACGGATGGTGGCTGAGACACTAGTGGAAAGAACGTATTGTACCTTCTCTTTCTTTTTGACGACCTGTAAATGGTCTGAATAAAGTCTGCTTAAAATATAGCTTCCTGTTATTCTGTTTCTTCTCTCCTTTTCCAAGTTTTTGGGAAGTCAACTGGGCTTGGAGCAGCACGATGGGGACTTGATGCACCTGCAAAGTTTTGAAATTGGGTCCCAATTTATTTGGGAAATTGGTCCCACATAAAGAGGAAAATGAGGTGAAGGTCATTATTATGCTTATTTAAAATGGTGCACGTGGTAAGTCTGAGCATGCATTTAGTGTGGCTGCCATACACTCAAAGGTGCTCATTTGAATTTCTTGAAGAACTGGGCCCCAGCAGTTGTCACACAAGGAGTTAATAGCTAAAAACGTCTCTCTCGGTCACCCCTGATTTCCAGCAATTTCTTGCTCCCCATCCCACTCGACAATTGAAGCTGCTACTTCATTGCTCATCTCTGGTGTCATTTTAATCCAGAAGGTCCTCCAAGGAGTCAAAATAAATTGTGAAAAGTTTATGAGAACGACAAATAAAATCGAACACTCACTTTTCATAAGGAACGGATGATACAGGCTTTTAATAAAAATAAGCTTAGCAAGCTAAAGACCCATAGGGGACAAGCAAAGGTTCATTAATGCACAAATCTCAGGTATAAAAGAAGAAGGAAACAAACATTTTGGAGGAAAACCACTTCTTGGAGAACTAGAGAGAAATATTGTTTTTTTCCTTTGTGACCCCACAAACCTGAACATTTTCTCCATTTAAAGTTGGTAAAAGAAATGTAGGACAGTCTTGAGTGCTGCAACCCCTGAAGTGAGTGGCTCTCAGTTGCAGAGAAGGGAGCCAACCCGTTCAAGAAATCTCATTTGAGCAGTAGGCCATCCATATGAGGAAGTTATTCATAGGCAGGAGAATGAAAAAAACTGTTGTGGCCCAGCTCTTACCTCTTTCAACAAGGTTGGCCAGGGTTTCCATTCAAGTCTACCAAAAATTAAGACATACTTCATAGCAGCACCAAGAATAGGTGTGACATATCAAAAATGATAAGAGTAAGGGAACATTGGACTCCAATTTTGGAGGTACGGTATGCACAATCTAGCAAAAAATTACCCCTTTTCTGTTGGATATTGTTGGAAAAAGATTACGGCCATACTTAAGGGGGGTGAATTTTTTTCCAGCTTGGGTATTGTCATTCGTTACTGTCCAAACCCATCAGTAGTGTGGGTGTCTTTTAAATATCCCATGCAATGACATCCTCAAATCTTCACCCCCCCCCTAAAAAAAGTCTCAAGACAAAAATTTAAATATTTCCTCTGGCTAATGAAAGAAGTTACATAAATAAAGGAAATATATAAGGCTATACTTCAACCTTTTAACCACGCAGCTTGAAATTTGCTAGTTGATATAAACGGGGCTACTTAAGTTCTCACTCTACCCTAGAAAAGTCTTAGTTATGATACTGTCTGTCTCTTCCCTATTGCATGTGCTTGTGGAAGATACGTGCATTGATCTTTCTTGCAAATCCATCCGCCTTCCTGCCTACTTAAGACAACTCAGAAACTGGCCTCAGAAGTGGGATGATGCAGGAGTGAATTGTATTTTTCTAAAAAAAATTAAAACTTCGCTGGAGCATGGTTGGAGAGCATCAACCTGCCTTCTCCATCTTCTAACTGCTGCCCTGTTAAGAGGTCCTACTGGCCGCAGATAGATTTTCCAGTTCCTCCTGCAAGTTATTGCTGCTAATTAAGCTTGATAGCACAGGCGTTAACTCTACAGCAAGTGAAATGCAAACAATAATAATAATAATGATGCATTCTGCAACTTTGTTCAATACATTAATTAAAACAACAACACAAAAACAGTTTCACCAGTCACTTAGAAGAGAGAGAGAAAGAGTTGGTCAAGGCCACCTGGGTACGTCCGCCAGCAGCCGTATAAAGTGAATGCCAGCCTCAAGAGTCAGAGGGCCAGCGAATGACTCCATAACCGGTGACAAATACCTAATTACTCCTTGTACAGTAGCCAAGGGAGTACAACTTAAAGAACAAAAGAGATTCCAGTATGGATGATGTATACAATCTAATTGGTGCTACATAAAGTCCTGTACAAGTTAAAATGTTAAAAAGCTACGTTGCATTTGTTCTCTCACAGACATACAGACTTGGCGCACACACGCACATGCTTTCTCACACACACCCCCCATCATTTTTGCCCAAGGCAGAGCTTCTTATGAGCCAGCAGCCCAGCCCTAGAATATATTTTAAAATGCCAACAACATACAAAGTCATAGTTGAAAAGGAGAGGGCATCATGAGCACAGGTAGGCAATTTCATGTTACTTGCTCAAACGCATCTCATTTTAGAGTCTAAATACAGCACATGGAAGTGACGAGACTACAGACAAGCGAGGCCCAAGTGCTAATGGCCGTCCCTCAATGAGGGTCAAGAAAAGAGTCGTATTTTGAAGATGGGACTCAGCTGTCAGCGAGAGCAACGGGTTCCTTCGATTCTGTGTGGCAGCCCTTTGCGGAGTCAACCTTGAAGCCCCCTGAAGGCCAGTATTTTCTCTGGGACCCTGAGGTCCAACCTGCCCACAGGGCCAGTGGTGGCTTTTTCCTATCAGCTGAAGGCAGCAAATCTGCTCTGGGATTTAGTGTGAGTATTATAGGAGCTGGGTTCAGCACTTTGGACAGCACTTTGGGTTAAAATTCAGGCCGGGTTGGCTGACTGGCTTGCCTACAGGATCCAAGCCATCTTTGCATGTGGTGTCCACTTTATTTCATGACAGCTGACCAGTGCATGGAGGCTGGGGACAGGGTGTGATGTGCCACTTCCTGTTGCCATTTTCAGAGGGGCTGCAGAGGAAAATGGAGTCTTATGGGGGGTAATAAAGCATTTTGGGGTGCTTGTGGAAGGTGCATTTTTGTTTTTTCCACACATTTGGTGGGCTTTTGTGTGATTTGGGGGCAAACATTGCCTGACACTTGTGCCAAATTATTATTTTTTAAAAAATTATGGGTTTGGGTACTGGTGAAGGGTTTAGAGGCTACAAAATGGGGATCTGGGGATGAAGGCAGGCTGCAATTTGTCCACCTCTGTATTAAAGGAAGTGGCTCTGTGTTTGCATTGATATAAACTAAAAGGGTACGTAAGGCAAAGAGAAAAATTCAGTTTATAACGTGGACAGCACTGCTGAACAAGGCAGGCCTTGTCCTTATTTTCCATGGCTGTTTGATCCAACTAGTTCTCATGCTGGATGAAGCTTTTCCACACTGTAGGGACTTGCGTTAAAAATATGTTTGCATCACTCAGAGCCAGCTAAAATTCAATGAAGGAATTTTAAGTCACTTAAAATCAAGGCAGGTGAGAATTCAGTATGGGTCTTCCCCTCCTCTAAAGAAAACTTAGAAAAAATTAAGCATTTCTAAATGAGACAAAAGAGCCTGAGATGCCCAAAGTGTGAATGTTGGGGAGAGTGGAATTGCTGGTTTCTGCTCCATCCAGGCAAGGGGTATGGAGGGCTCAGCACAAAGGAACTTAGATGTACAAGAAATCAGCTATAAATTGGCAATGGTTGTATAAAAGGGCTGACCACATCGAACCTGGAATGGTATCTATGAAAACATCTGGCTTATGTGAACTGTTCCTGAGAAGCTGGGCAGAAATGTATATGGAGGCTACAAAGAGTAGTTTTCTATTTATTCCAGATTTGTTTGGTTTATAAAAATGCTGAAATTTCCTCTTTCTGACTTATTTTTTGCAGATGAAAATGGGAGTCTGGACAACCAATCCTACCGGCAATGAATAGGACACCAAAGGTAGAATGCATATATACAAGAGATCCATTAAGACCACCCCATCCAGTTACGCGTGATTACGGCTACCATATACAACTGTATAACTAACATAGTTTTATTAATAAGAACGGTCCCACTGAGTTTAGTGGCACTGTAGTGTCAGGTGAAGAAGCAACCATTAAAGAAATGGAATTCCCTGATCCAGAAGTTTCATTTCCATGGTAAAATAGCCAGCTCTTCCAGAATTATCCAGCAGGAGAGCAGTGGGAATTGTGTGGACCCAGAGACGATGTTGGACTACAGCTTCCAGCAGCCCCAGCTGGCAAGGCCAGTGGTGAGACATACTGGGAGTTGCAGTTCAAGAACAACTGGAGGGCCAGCCACGTAGCGGCTATTGACTCTAAACCTGGAGAGCCACTCAAGCAAAACTATTTTTGTTATGGGCAAATACAAGATCTACATGATCCAAAGGAGGGCAGTAGTGAAAAGGAATAGTCAATGGACTTGAGCGTTTTTGGTACCCACCTGTGTTGCAACATTGTAAAAAAAAAATATATATATATGGAAGAGTCACTTCCTCTTCTTGAACGAGCAAAAATATTTCTCCGGAAAACAACTTTTTACCTCTACAAACTTATCTGTACAATTTCTCAAGGCATGGAAGAACCAGCCAAAAGTTCTATATGGCTAAAGCCAACTGCTAGTTCCAAGCAGGGTAAACCCACTAAATCAAGGGAATGGTTGTGTTTACTTGGCAAGTTGCTACTGATGGGTCTCCTCTAGCAGTTCAGTTTTGGCCACGGCACCCTCTTGCTGCTTCTAGGTGTTGATGGAGTTGCCCCTTTGAGCATCATTATCTATAGATCCCTAACCTTAAAAGAGTGGCAGCTAGTCGTTTCAGAGTCTGCGGAGCAGTAGATCTGTTTCAAACTTTTGTCAGAACTTTAAAGTCCCTGAACCCAGTCTCCCCCAAAATAGGGTCATCACTTTGAATGACTCTTTTAAAATCCAACTAAGCCTGGAACAGATTCACTGCCCCGTTGATAGAGAAGCCACTGGCTGTAGGACAACAGTTCCCGTCCTGTACACCCATAACCATGAATGTGTTGAACCTTTCCCCGGGTTGAAGAGGTGGCCCTAAATTCTGCTGCTGAATATAATCCACAAATAGGGCTCTCCTTCAAGAAGGTCACTCCTGATCACAGCCATGGAGCCACAAAAAGGCCGTTAAATCCTCACTAGTTGAAATATGTTGTAGAGGAAAAACAAACTGTTGGTTTAATTCTACATGTAAAAGCAAATAGTAACTTTATCTTGGGGTGAGCACCAATTCTCCCCTGGCCCCACCGTCCTCCACAAGAAGCCCAAATGTTCCTGTTCTCTTCATCTCTCCCTCTCAAAATGGGGACAGGAAGTGATGTGACATTTCCTGGTGCCATTTTGTGAGGGACTGCAAAGCAAAACAGAGGTCCTTAGGATAGTACAAGATCTGAGATGCTTATGGCTGTGTTGGAGGGGGTGTATTTTCAAGGGTTTTCCTGCATTGGGGGCCTTGCTGGGTAGTTTTGAGGCAAAAACTGCATGCTCTTGAAAACTGCTAGCAACAGGAGATTCTAGTTGCCTGCACATTCCTAAATTCCAGCTAGGCACCCTGGCTGGAGACTGATAATCTCTCATTTCTGGATGCAGGCAAGGTGGTCAGTGTACTCTGGCTTTCTTTTTTGCAATAAAATAAAAATACCAGAACACCAGATGTTACCTGCACTTGCACACACATGCATACACACATACTCTTAACATGGCAGCAAGAGTGTTTATCTGTTCCTTAACCACTGAGAACTAATAAAAGGAACTAAATGGTTGATTTCAGTGACCTTGGGAAGTGTAATCTTGGAACTGAGCCATGGCCAACCATGCATTTCTTAGCCAAAAACTGATGTCCATCCTTTCTCAAGAGAGGAGAAGACCAGTTTTCAGTGGATTGACCAAAGGAGTTACATGGCCAGGGCACTAAGTCACATACTTGTCTCAATTTGCCCTTTTCTTTTTGAAAAACCAAAAAGTCTCCATTTCTAGCCCTTCTCTTTCAGTCCTTCATTGACAATCCATTGACGCAGAAGTGGTTTGCTCTTCTCTTTGCTGAAGATATCTCTCCTAACGAATTCTTTGACCCCCCTCAAAGCAAACGTTAATTGTTAGGATGACTGGCCCACCAAGAGGATGATTTCAGGAGTGGATGAAGTCAATGCAAGAAAAACTACAAATACCAGCAAATGCCAAACTCCTCTGGAGGAAGCAGCAAGGTCTCCCTGTCGTTAAGAAAATTCCAGAAGAGAAAAGCAACATTAAAAACATGCCTTGATGTGGCACGAGGTACTAATTGGGTGGAGCATTTGGGCCCAAAATCCCACCTCGAAAGCGCTGCAACAGCAACTCAACTCAGGCTGCAAAACACCCTTCGTTTCTGAGTCGCTTCCTGCCCTCTCTTGCTGCTGCCAGATTTTAATCCAAAGAGCTTTCCCACCGAAGGTCTAGCAGAGATGTCCCAGCAGGAAGAAACGCAGGTGCAGAAGCCAACGCTTAAAACAGGAATGTTGAAAAGGGGGTCCCAGTCTTTCTTGAGCTGTTCCCGCCATTCGGTTCCAGGAGGATGTTCTCTAAGTGGCAGGGATGGGGCAGGCCCCCCCCTCGGTCCGTCCCTCCCTGAGAGCTACTCTTGAGAGCAACTATACGGGGACGGAGCCCCGCAAACACGTGGCAGGCAAGACCTTTGCAAGGGGAAGTCAAAGCATCCTCTGTGATGCAGGCAAAGCTTCGGCGAGGACTGAAGCGCCTGGAGTTCGGGCAAGCTGCCTCCGGCGGTGCTACATTGGGTTTGTTTTGGCACTGAAAGGAAGAAACAGTCACTGTACAGGATTGCGTTGGAAGGGCCTCAATCCCAACGTCCTTGTTTCCGTGGTCACCGGTTATTCAGACAGACGAGGGGAAAAAAATTCTCAGGTAAGGGACTGACGTAGTTTGTTCTAAGCCACGAATTTAAAGAGATTCTGTTTCTGAGTCTTGGTTTTTGTGCCACAACTTTTTAATTTCTCCCCGCTGTTTTCTTTTAAGAGACGCTGGAGCAGCGAATACTCGGGGAACCCATCTGTGTGAGCACCTTGTCCAGCCACTGCAGCGGCCCGTTCAGGTGGAGCTCGATCCAGCAGGGAGTGCTCGTGACCGTCTGCCGCCTGGAAAGGGGGAAAAGAAAAGAAAGGAATGACCGGCACACACCAGCCCCATCTGTCGCCCATAAGAGAACTGACCGGGGATAGAGAAGCGACCTTTTTTCAAAGCCCAAAAGAATTCTGCAGCCTGTCTGAGGAGAGGCCATTCAGTAAAGCAGCATGCTTTAAGGCGGACAATTTTTGCTCACACTGGAAAACAGGCTCCAAAACGCACATGCACCAACCCTGCAAATGACCAAAAGCCCAGCGTCCTTTAGAGGGGCTTTGGCAGGATGCTGTGCCTTATTTTATTGCAAAACAACAGCCCTTAGAAAAACGACATCTTTAGGATGCTTCTTTTCCCTGAAAGGGGACAGCACTGGAGGACAGGTCAAGCTTTGCCCCCCTAAAATGGCCACATGCAGCCCAAGAGGTACACTTCGCCCCTTTTACTTCCAAGTCTCAGTTGCTTCCTCCGCCTCCTCTAACCCAGGGAGAAGGAGAAAGGAAGGCCTGGAGGAGCCCAAGGGGGCTGGTAACCTTTGTGGCCCACCAGGTCTTGACGACCTTTATCAGTAAAAGGGGAGGGGTTGGGGGCTACTGAATATTGGGTGAGGAAATCAGACTCTTCGTAGCTGGGGGTAGGTGGGTTTCTAGCTGCACAGACTTGGAAATGAGCTCCACGTGGTCTTCACTTTGTGCCTCTCTAACCTGAGAGATTTCTTATGGCTTTGCAGACCACAGAACAAAAGAGGAAGAAACATGGAGAGTTTTTTTTAAACATATTATTGTTTTAAGGAAAGTCTGCAGGTGGTCTGGGGGCCAATCTTCTCCCCCAGGACCCTTCAGGGGCTACATAGGTGCGCAGAAAGCTCCAAAAATAGACAATAAGAACAGTTTTGGGGGAAAAACGGGGAGGGAGTTAAACAGGTATTAAACAATACAGGTTATCTCTACATTCTATTTTAAAAGTAAAGGATAGGCAGTTTGCACACACACTCCTATTTCTGGCTAGAAAAAAGGCAGCCTTGCAAATTTGAAGGGGCTGGAAGTTGCAAAAGCAACTTTAAGGGGGTCACTTTGCCCACCTCCTGATTTGAGGTACAGTTAGGATTCTGGAGTTTGCGTGCCCACCTTTGGAGTCCATCTGATAAATCTGCCCTGCCCTAAAGCCCCTTATTTCATCTGTGCAGGTAAGAGGAAGGCCCATCTCTCCCAGCTTGCTGCTCTGTTTTGGAAAGTTCCCTCGGAACCACAATCCAACCCTCCATTTCGGTTACCCTGTCCATCCTCCAAGGGACCCACCACACCCCTTTCCAGACCACATCCCTGCCCTGAGAGACTTTGGACAGCCTGGCAAGCCGGCCCCTGCGCAGCTCCCAAAGCCATTCTTTTGCACGATGCAAGCTCTCAAGCGGCCCAAAGAGCAGGAAAAGGGCGCACGAGAGGCTCAGCCGTGGGGGAGGGGGGCTCTCGTGCTGGCACGGAGACCACCAGACACGTCAGCCTCGTGGCTCTGACGTTCGCTTGCAGGCAGAAGCCAAAAGCACAAGCCAGCCCTCTGGACGGGAGCCACGATCCTCGGACGAGGGCCAGGCCCTCCCCGCCCAAGACCGCTCGCTCATCTGGATCTCGTTAAGAGCCGCAGGACCTCGGCCAAGACTGAAAAGCTGCCCCGGCAGGGAAAGAGCTGATTTCAAAACAAGATGGACTCCAGACATCTGGAAAAGTGGCCAGAGGTAACCGGAGAGGTCTGCTAGACGTTGGGGACAGGCTCCAGCCCCAGCTGCTCGGAAGAGGGAAAGGAGGGGAGGGGGCTCCAAAGCCGAGGGGTGGGAGAACTCTGCGAGTTGATCCCATCTGCTTCACGTGCAACAACTACTTCTTTTGGGTGCAAGGACACCCTTTGTGGAGCCCCTGAGGTTCTCGGCCCCAAAACGCAACCATTTGGCTCAGCCCTACTCCTTTTCCTCTTTGCTCAAGCAGCGATATTAACTGGAGCTCTGCATTCTGTTTCCTGATGGCAATTGCTGTTCAGCAGCAAAACAGACTAAACCAAAAAGGCAGTGGACCGTCTTTTGTTGGACGCTTTCAGGCACAGTTTGGATGGCCACTGTCCAGGGGGATGTTTGTAGTGGATCTCCCCCACTGACAGAAGGGGGCTGGGCTAGATGGCCTCTGTGAGTATCTTTCCAACTTAGTAATTATATGATTTTACCCTTCCTTGCCTTCAGAGAGCCTTATTCTCCCACTTCTCAGCCTCGTATTTGTCATATAATGCTCGGATTCCTTGTGCTGAAATGCCATTCCCTGCCCTCTTCTCACAGTGGGGCTCTGTCCTCCCCCAATTCCCTAGACCTGGGCCCCACCACAGCTGTAAGCCACAAGAATAAAGCCTCCTGCAACTTAGTGCCCCATCTACATGTTTTGTACTACACCCTCCATCATTCCTGAACGCCAGTTGGGCTGAGACTGATAGGAGCTATTGTCCAGAACAGTATCAAATGGGAAGGGAGGCTGATGAAAAATCATAGAATCATAGAAATGTAGAGTTAGAAGAGACCCCAGGGGCCATCCAGTCCAACCCCTTGCCATGCAGGAACACCCTCAAAGCACTCTCAACAGATGGCCATCTAGCCTCTGCTTAAAAACCTCCAAGGAAGGAGACTCCTCTACACTCCAAGGCAGCAGATTCCACTGCCGGACAGCCCTGACCATCAGGAAGTTCTTCCTGTGGTTCAGGTGGAATCTCCTTTCCTGCAGCTTGAATCCATTGCTCCTTGTCCTGGTCTCTGGAGCAGCAGAAAACAAGCCCTCTCCCTCCTCTACGTGGCATCCCTTCAAATATTTAAACACGGCTATCATGTCCCCTCTTAACCTTCTCTTCTGCAGACTAAGCATCCCCAGCTCTCTAAGTCTGTCCTCATAGGGCACGGCTTCCAGGTCCCTCACCATTTTGGTTGTCCTCCTCTGGACGTGCTCCAGCTTGACCATGTCCTTCTTGAACTGGGGTGCCCAGAACTGGACACAATAAAAAAGCAAGTGATGATCTTGTCTTACTGCCTTACTGCTGCAGGCAAGTAAAGAATATCAGGGGAAGGAAAGGAGACCCTTGTACTCTCTGCCACTGTAGCCACCCAGGGTTCTGGCCATGCGCCCCCTACCCCTGTTGGGTTGCTGTTGGGGGCCAACGGGGCTGTTCTCCCCCTCTTCTGAAAGGGAGGAAATCACAGAGAGAAGAAGCCCACCCTCTTCTCCCCCTTCGGCCCCCCGGCAGCTCCCAGGCTCTGACCTGTATTCTGCGCCCCAGCCCTTGACGAAGCTCATCCGGATGGTGCACATTCTCGTCAGCTGGTAAACGGCCTCGAAGCCCTGATTCACAGACTGGGCCAGGAGGGCAGCAAATTCCTGGTTGTTGAAGATCTTCAAGTTACATCCTGTAGAGGATACGGAAGACCACATCAGGGCCACACCCAGATGTACACACACACACATACCCTCAAAGGGAAAGCTATAGTGCCTCCAGCAGACTACATATCCTAGGACTCCATAGGATGCAGCCGTGACCATCAAAGTGGGAGTGAAGCTGTGCAGTGTGGAAGAGCCCAATGTTTCTTACTGAGTTTTCCCCTAAGAGGGAAGAGGGGCAAAGGGGTGTACAGCGACAAAGAGGAGGAAGGCAAATCAAGTTACCTGGCGGGATCTTGCAGACGGTGGCCGGGTGCCAGCCGTAGCGCTGGTTGCAGTTGGGAGACTGGACGAAGATGGCGCTGTCGCTAAGGCACTCGGCAAATACCTCCCCTCCGATGTAATATAGCCTCACGCCTCTCCCTGGGGGAAAAGACAAAAGCATGAGGGGCAAGGCAGCCGATGCAGCTGCGGTTCAGCAAAGCAGACCTCTTTCTAAGCTCTCCAAAAGAGGACAGCCCCTGGGATCAGGGCAGTCATGAGGGACTCCTGAGAAACAAACCGTACTCTGTCCCCATGGCTCCCTCACTCCAAAAAACACTCCTCAGCCATCTGAATCTGCCCTACATGACCACTCTTTGGAAGGCAGCTGCGTGCAAAGTGTACGGCCTTTTAAAACAGGGAGGAAATTGGGCAGGTCAGCTCCTCAGACTATCTGCAGCCTTCCAACTGAGCTCTGGAGCAAACCCAGTTGATAGCCTTAATACAGACCATTTCTGCACTAGACTGTTATAGTGCTGTTATTCCACTTTCAACATCCTATGGTATCCTGGGGTTTGCTGTTTAGGGAGGGACCTTTAAGGCCCCTTCCTAAACTGCAAAGCCCAGGATACCATATGATGTTGAAAGTGGAATAATAGTACTATAACAGGTTAGTGCAGAAATGGCCACAGTGCTCAGGAGTCCAGCCTTTATCTTCCATCCGTGGGCAAGAAGAAGTAGCTGTAATCAGGATGGCTAATGAGAAGAAACGAAGTTAGACAACAAGCACTCACAAAGTACGGAAAGGCAGGTGCGTGTCCAAATTGCTGCAATGCAGGTAATAAAGCCAGAGCATCTAGAGTGTAATTAAAGTTACACGGACTAATTTAAGGTAAACAGTGGAATAGCAAAGCATCCTCAAATGGTGGTCCTCAGCTTTTCATTTCTTTTCTTTCATTACTTTCTTTCTTTTCTTTCATTTCTTTCATTTCATTTCCCACCATGGGAGAAACAAAAATTCCAAGAAGAACATTTGTATGTTTATATTTTTTCATTTATGGAAGTTTTTAAGGACTTTCAAAAATTGAGTCATATTTTTGGGGGTAAACACAAAGAAAAATAGTGATTCCATTAGCAATGGAAAACTACAGCAATACATAAATTTTACCGCTACAGTGACTGTAAAACATGAAGAATATGAATAAAAGGATTGCAGTGGTAATATTACTGGGGAATAGTGTTTATTTCTGTGACTAAAAATACATGCATCCCACTGATGCAACATACACCACTGGCAGGAAACATTCCTCTAAAAAACATTCAAGTTGCTCTTAACCCTGCTGGGCTACATAGATGGGAGCTAGAGTTTGTAAAAGTTACCTTTTGGAATGACAATGCCCATAATCCTCCACCTGTTTGCACATCCTGACCTCCCCTTCCCACAACCCAAGAGATGCTAAGAGATGCTACCGATGTGTCGCCGGGTGAGCTCCACGGCTGCGTTGCGGTTTACGTTGGACAGCAAACCCAGGCAGAAACGTTCCGAATTGGAAGGGTCGGTGAAGCCGTCCACGGTCATTGAAGGCTGGGAAGCGTGGAAGGTCTCCCCGACTCTCTGGTTGAGCTCGTAGTAAGATATGGAGCACCAAAAGGCTGGTTCACAGTAAGTGACAGGCTGCAGATCTGTAGGCGGGGAGAGAAAACTGTGACACTCATCTACGAGACTCTCACCAGCTCTTTGTAACTGTGGCCATTTCTACACCAGCCTGTTATAGCGCTATTATTCCACTTTCAGCTTCCTATGGAATCCTGAGGTTTGCAGTTTAGGGAGGCGGTCTTTGAGGGGAGGGCCTTTGAGGCCCCTCCCTAAACTGCAAACCCCAGGATTCCATAGGAAGTTGAAAGTGGAACAATAGCACTATAACAGGCTGGTGTAGAAATGGCCTGTATTTTCATCTTGTCACTATGCCAGCAGCTGAAATCCTACTTTGGGACTGCATATAGAGATGTAAAATTTCTTTAGCCATGGAAAAAGCTCAGGGTTAAATTCAGGAAAACTGAAAGTTGCTATATATACTCCCTGTCAGACTGGAAGTCACTTTGTTATGTTAGGAACATAAAATGCACTATATATAACTTTTTTTTTGGCAGCAAATTATCATGCTTGATATATTAAAAGTATACTCTGCTCAGAATATAATTGCAGATTGAACTTAGTTGTTAAAATACACTGCACCCTCTGCTGTGCCAGCTCCAAACAGACAAATGCAAGGTTGCACAATGTGCGGGCTGCACAACTGTGTGCATGTTGCATCCACTGATGATAATGGGATGGAACATTAGCATTTTTTGTTTTACACGTAATGGAATGGAATCTTGCATATATGGAAGGTGCACTATAGTGGACAGTTGTTGTTGTTACAAATGGAATCACTGGAATTGTGAGAAATGCCTGAACTATAAGGAACTTTTTTGGTATTGCTAGTTTGAGAAGCAATAAACCCTAATAAAAACAGAAGAAACCATCAACATTAGTAGAAAAGAGAAAATTATTTTGTCTCCACTAGTTCTTCATGGCATCAAGCAGACATAACACATGCATTCCCATGAGAAGTATGGAGAAAAGGAAACCAACACCAGGAATTGTCATGATCTGATAACTATATACAGCCTGCTCCTTACGTAGTCTTTAGAAATGATTCTTGGACAGTAAATATATGGGGGCACCTCGTCTTAAATATTTTATTAATTGTTCTAAAAGAAAATATTCCAAAATCCATTTTTCCCCCCAGGAAAAAAGGGCTTCAGGGGTGGGGGGTGGGGGAAAGGAACAAAAACATTTTTCCTGATTTTCCCCCCTCAGAACTTGGTATCTCTAATTGGTGTAGCATGGCTCTCCACATGCTGTGCTAAGCAACCCTTGTGTTGCATGGCAATGTTGTACAACTGAACCAAGACATCAAATGTGAAACCCAATGCACAACCAGACCTGTACGCACATCCATGTGCAATGCATAATATGCATCCATGCGCCATGCACATCCATCTGCAATAGCACTGCATGCGCAACTCTGCTCCCACAAAAATGTCCAACTGCGCCTGCAGAGGAACCTATGACAACAAGAACATTCTGGTCTATTTGTCCCACATGTCCCACCAGTCTTTAATCCCTAAATTTTGTCCCTTTCAGTCTTAAATTAGTGTCTTCATGAAATTCAGTTTCTTCCAGCCATATGCTCAGGCATTTAATTAATCAATATCGCAAAGAGTAGCATTTACTTCCATGTTTTAAAACAAATATCCAGAAAGTTGAAAAGTTCTTGGAATCTTGCAATGAGATCCCAGAGTAAGAGCTGGTTGTGAGCCTCCCTTACCTCTTCTCAGAGATTCTGCTACCCATAAGAGATCCCTGCGGGTGGTTGGGGATTTTGGGCACACTCACAACCTAGTGCTACCTCTTGCAACTTTTGTGCTGCAAGCTAAAAGCGCACACATCTTACCATTTCAGAGGTCTGGTGCAGTTCTGGGTCTGCATCTCACCAAAGTATGTCCACAGGCGGCCAAGACTGTGGAAAGGGCAGCATTGGCTCTCTCCTTTCCCCCCAGTCCCTCTCCGGTCACTACATTTGCTGACATTTTAAAATGGGTGGTGCTCAAGGCCATTTCAACACTGCAGAAATTGCATACACACAGTGTCTGAAGCACTACAACGGCAAATATATGTGTGCAATTTTTAAAAATTAAGCAAGAGTGCCTGCAGGATAGGGCAAGAGGATTTCAGCTAAGCTTACTTCTGAGTAAACATGATTATGGATCAGGCTGTAAATCCCATCACTTTCACTTCAGAATGCCTGATTGCTAATCCAGCCGATTTCACACCAGGACCTAATCAAAACTAATCCAGTCAGGTTCACAATTCCGTGTAGTCACAGTTTCACAGCCTATACAGCTGAGGAGGTTTAAGTGCTGTTGTTTTCAATGTAATCTGCTGATTAAATTGTTAAGTGTATGGCTGGAGGACACCAAATTCCAGGAAGAAATTAATTAAGGCCACGAGCTAGTAGATTAGGAAGCAAGACTTGCGAGGAAGAACATGAAAAGTGGTCTGACAATGTATGCTCGCTGCCATGCGTAGAGCCTACCTGCAAATCACCTGCGTGTTTTGGTCTGCAATATCTAATCTAATGCAAAGGGTAAAAGCAGGGAGTGAAGTGTGTTATGAGAATGAAGTAATGTTGACATAACATGGAGGACTAGGAGAGAGTCAACAGCTGCTCAAGGCTGGGAAAGGAATCAGCTCGGGAAAGAAGATGCGATGCTATACTAACCAATGAAAGCTTAGTGTGCATAAATCTGTAATATTAGAAAGTGTAACATTGCTGTACAATTCAGTTCTGGCAAACTTTTGGGGAAGTGTGCAGTTGGTACCCATGACTATCCTTTGAATAAATGACTGTGAACTTCAAAGTGTGTTTTTTAGACCAAGGGCTATCTGGTACATGACATTTTGCCAGAACTGTCCCAGAAACACTGGGCCTTTCCGCACTACACTATTATGGTGCTGCTATTCCACTTTCAACATCCTATGGAATCCTGGGGTTTGCAATTTAGGGAGAGGTCAGAGAACTCTTCGGCCTCAGGAAACTACAAACCCCAGAATTCCACAGGAGGTTGAAAGAGGAATCATAGCACTATAACAGTGTAGGGCAAAAATGGTCCTTTTTATTTATTTATTTATTATTTATTTGTATCCCGCCTCTCCATATGGATCGAGGTGGCAAATAACTTGCAAATAGCATGTATTTCGAAACATGCCCCCAACAAGCTGGGTACTCATTTTAGCAACCTGCGAAAAGATGGAAGGCTGAGTCAACCTTGGAGCCCGGCAGGATCGAACTCACAACCTTGTGGCTTGCAGTGCCGGCATTTAACCACTGCGCCACCAGGGCTCCCTCTGCCATCCACACTGAGCTCAATGGTCTCTCTCAATGCACGGCAGTTTTCTGTGTTCTTAGGTTATTCTAGCTCAATTGGCTCCTGCCCACACCCCAGAAGCTGGATCAGTTTGTAAAGGAGGCAGCTTTGAGCTTGGAAAAGTTACTTTGTTAGTTTACAGCCTCCAAAATCCCATGCTCAGGGATCCTTGGGTTTGGAGTTTGAAAAACTAACGCTTTCACAAGCACTGAGCTGAAACATTTATAAATGTCCTATAGGCTCAGCATTTCTGCAACAAAACAGAAACCAAAAAAGAAGAGATGTGCAGATATATGTTGGAAGTGCGCCTCTGTGCATGTGTGTCACTAACAAGATGCTAGCCAATGTTTTCTGGAGTATCCACATGAGTTTCTAAGAACTCATGCTCTCGCTCTCTCTCTCTCTGCCACTCTCTCTCTCTCTCTCTGCCACTCTCTTGCACATCAGCTGATGATCATCACACCAAATGCACCACAGAAGTTTCACAGAGGTGACGCACAGACAGGCATCATCCTTACCCAAATTATTGTGCGCCGGAGACATCGGATTTGGAGACAGATTTGGAGAACCTAAGGGGGAAGAACCACACAGGTATGGTCAGCTATTAGTTGCTCAGTGGGAGCACAGGAGTGTTATTATTACTATTTTTATATAATCAGGGCTCTGGAAAAGTTACTTTTATGGAAGTATTGCCACAGTCATCATGGTTATGCTGGTTGCCAAATTCCAGGAGTTATAGACCAAAAAAGCAATTTTTCCAAAGCTCTGGACATAACTACTGTATTACTTTTAAAAGGCTGACCTTACTTATCAACAACCACTTGAAGAAGTTCTGGTTGTTGCTATTATTATTGTCGTTATTCTAATCTTTTGTATTTCACCTCCTCTCCATACTGAAAACAAAACTGGTTTACCAGTTATTAACACCACTACAGATTAAAACCATACCAAAACATCAGGAAACACTTTGGGAATTCCAATAAAGAAATAAGTCAGGGCGATGGGTATATGCTTCCCAAACAGATTGGGCGCCTTCAGGGTGTTTATTTCAAGGCCAAAGACAATTCAAATGATTGCACACGCAAAGGCCCATTTACACATTTCAAACTCTGACCGCACAACCAATAATTGCACAGGCCAAAAAGGTCTCTACCAAGCAGGGCTGTCTCCCATGAGAGGCACCAAAGATCCCACGTCTGCCTCCTTCCCTCCTGTGTCATTATGGTGAAAGGAGGATAAAACATGGTTTCTCTCCTTTTAGCATCCCACAGGCAGAGATGCCCAGGGAAATGGCAAGCTCCGTGGGCTGTGTGTACTGGGCCAAGCTGTCCCACTGTCCCACCCTCCTTCCCACCATAAAATAACCTCTTTCCCCTGCCTTGGGTTTTTGTTTTGGCTCCCAGTTGCTTTTTGCCTCTCCAGCTGCAAGGAAAAGAAGAGGAACAAACGGAACAGAGGAAAAGGTGGATCCAAAACAAGAAGAGAAGAAGGGCTATTGGAAGTGCCAGGGGCAGAGGGCTGGGAGGGGAGGAAGAGCAGAGAGGCCTGAATCCTTTTTTTAAAAAAATGTTTGTTGTTGTGTGCCTTCAACTCACTTTCAACTTATGGCAACCCTAAGATAAACCTATTATAAGGTTTTCTGGGGCTAAGAGTGTGTACCCGTGGAGTTGTTTCAACAAGGGGCTTATCTGATCCCTATAAGCTGCCCCCGTCAGCAATGTGGGCACAGCCTTTTAGACCCACTGAGGTTTCTGAATGATTTCCAAAGGCAGCCTCACATAGAACACATTGCAATAATCTAAACAGGTTGCTATCAAGGCAAGTGTCGCCGTAACCAGATCTGACTTCTCCAGGAACAGAGCAGCTGGTGCACCAGTTTTACCCGTGCAAACGCACCCCCAGCCCCTGCTGAAACCTGTGCATCCAGGCCCAGAGTTGAGCACCCATGCTGTGAACCTGAGATTTCAGGGGGAGTGTAACCCCACCCAACACAGGTTGAATCCCTATTCCCAGACCTGCCTTTGGACTGAGCAGGAGCACCTCTGTCTTGCCTGGATGAAGTTTCAATGTGTTTGTCCTCGTCTGATCCATGACCAACAGCAGACATTGGTTTTGTACATGGATAGCTTCCTTGGAATTATTGTTGCCAGCAGCCCTAGCCAGCAAAGCCAGTGGTGAGGATTTCTGGGAGCTGCAGAACAACAATATCCGGAGGACTGCATGATTCTCTCCCCTGCTATTGTTTGTCCCAACTAGAGAAGAATCATTGAATCAAGGCAGGTCATGTAAGTGCGGACTTACCAACTTCCTCCCGTCCGCTCTAGTTGGGACTAACGGCCTTTCCGCACTACACTGTTATAGCACTATTCTTTCACTTTCAACCTCCTGGGGAATTCTGGGGTTTGTAGTTTGTAGCTCTCTGGCTGAGAGTTCCAAATGCCCCTCCCTAAACTGCAAATCCCAGGATTCCTTAGGATGTTGAAACTGGAATAATGTACTGTAACAGGAGAGGGCGGAAAAACCCTTACAATGGCTTTTCACGGCTCCAAAAGCTGCGGACCAAAGAAGGACAAGGCCAATGTCACGGATGTCACCCAAGCTCATCTTCTGCCTCTGCTTACCTGCATCCATGCTATGGTTCATCTGATGCTCGCTGCTTTCCCCATCCTCGCTCAGATAGCCTGGCGGGGGTGTCTCTGCAGGAAAAGGGAAACAAAAAAGACAGAGAGCTCATGAAACCTCAAAGTGGCATTAAAAAAAAGGTCTCCTGGTGATGAAGGGCCAGCAAGGAGGCAGCCAGACTAGCATCCCTGCCAAGGGAGTTTGGGAGCTTTGGAGCAGCCACCGAAAAGGCCCCGCTCTCCCACTTCCCTCCTCCTCACGGCATGGCCAGTGGTACCTGGAATGTAGTTGCTCTGAGGTTCGATGCCAGCTGGGAAGTTAGTGTTCTCTGGAATGGAATGGCTGTAGTCATCCAGCGGGGGAACTCGGCTGGAATTTCGGTGTGTCTTGGCACCAAGACCGGAGGTAACACTGAGGAGGGGAGACCACGAAGTAGCAACAACATCAGCAACTCTATTGACGCTTATCACTGGGCTGGCATCCAGGCTCTGGGGCCTTGGGTTGCTTGGGCTTCGGGGCAAGGCAGGGGGACCCTTAAACCCTCCCAATGGCCGCCCACTCCCCCTCTCCATGACAAGCACTGGGTGGTGGTTTCCCATCTCTGCCCCCACTCTAAAAGGTTCAAATACCTCTCCTAAAGCTTAGTGAACGGCTGTTAACGATTTTAATCTTGTGCCCACTGCCTTTGCCCCCCACCCACCACTGGAATATGCCTCCCCAGGGAAACTGAGGGCCTTTCCACACTACACAACTTACTGCACTATGATTCCATGTTAACCGCCACCATTCTATTCTATGGAATCATGGGGTCTGAAGTTTAGGGAGGGATATCTGGAATTCTCAGCCAGAGAGCTCCACTACCTCCCAAGACTACAAACCCCAGGGTTCCACAGCTGGCAGCCATGGCAGTTAAAGTGGAAGTATAGTGCAATAATTGTGTAGTGTGGAAGGGCCCTGAGTTCGGCCCGAGGGCCAAAGGACACTCCCCTCTCTTGCACATCCAGGGCACCTGCCCTACCTGGTGTCTCCACTCTCTGATAGTGATACGGATTCACGCAGACTTCGTCCTTCTTCATGTTGAAGGCGTATTCGCACATTTCCATGGCACGCAACTCATGATGGCTGTGAAGATCCGGCCACCGCCACAGCCGGCAATAGATGACGTGGGGGAGACCCTTCCGGTGGGAGACCTGCAGCCGGCCATCCAGTGACCTGAATTTGGGAGACAAAAGGCAATGGGAAAGGTTAGAAAATGCAAGGGGAACACCGCTGGCCATTAAACAAAATCCAAAATACACATTGGTGATGCCATTATTAGTCCAAACCCCCTCTTTTCGGGTAGGGAGAAGGAGGTGGGGTCTGAACTTTCTGTCTGCTCAAAGATGCTTTCTAGAACATTGCAGAAACCAAGGCCATTTCTGCACTAGACTATTATAGTGCTATTATTCCACTTTCAACATCCTGTGGAATTCTGGGGTTTGTAGTTTACTGCAGCCAAAGAGCTCTCTGGCTGAGGATTGTAAAGGCCCCTCCCTAAACTGCAAACCCCAGGAGTCCATAGGATGCTGAAAGTGGAATAACAGCACTATAACAGTCCAATTTTTAAAAAAGGAAATTGCCAAACTCAAAGGGAATTTCTGGCCATTTCCGATTTTGATTTTTCATCTTTTGTTGTGCATTTCAAGATAGGCCCTATGGGTGAAATAACTGGCAACTGATCCCTCCAAATTTGCCCACTTTTAGCTCACAATATTGCCCTCTGTTACAAGCAATAAATAAATAAATGAATGAAAAAGAAAGGCTATTGCAGGGGAAGGTTGCAACCAGCCCTTTCTCCAAAGTGTACACAAGTTTATGGTGACCCTGTCAGTGAGAGATCTCCAAGAACTTTGGTCATCAACGGCCTTGCTCGGGTCGTAGCGAAGCCAGGGCTTCCTCGAGCAAATCCACCCCTATTGCCTTTCTCTGTATCAAGCCTGCGCATTTCCCTCGTGAGTCACATTGTCTCACAATGTGTCCAAATGACAACAGTCTCAGTTTAGTCATCTTGGCTTCTAGGGAGCGTTGAGGCTTGATTGTTGCTCGGGCCCTTTTATTTGTCTTTTTGGCAGCCGGTGGGTATCCGGGAACACTCCTCCAGCGCCACATTTCAAATGAGGCCAGGGCTCCTGCTGTCAGCTTTCTTCACCGTCCAGCTTTCGCATCCCTACATAGAAACGGAAATGCTGGATGATTCCGACCTCGGTATTTAATGATACATCTTCTGCTCGATCTGCCGCCTTCTCTCTCGTGTCAGGATGAGAATGGCCAGAACTGAGCTGTATTCCAGTGGCTTTAAAAACGCCAGCCAGCGTGGTCCAAGCCAGGGGGAAGACACTGCCAACACGGAGCGAACACAGCGGCCCGACTACGCCCTGCTCTGCGCTTCCCCTTACCTACTATTTAAGCAGCCTCGCGGGCTCACCAGTACCATATTTGGGATGAAACCGGTGCCAGTTGGGATGCTTTCCCACGCCCATAGCTGACTGGCAGCCTCCTAGGCCTAGTGTTCTGGCTCCTTGTGGAAGGTTGCAACGTGGGCCACAGCATCCATTTCCTGGGGCAGGAAGTAATGTTTGCTCCCACAAGCTAAAACTGAACCACAGTGAGTGCTCCTCCCCTTCGCATGGGTTGCATCCCAGGCAAGAGAAGATGCGGGGAAGAAAAAGGCTCTCTTGCAACAAGCTGGAGCCCTGAGCGGTTATGTTCAGTGTCTGCCCAAAAGGCATGGACTGGGTTATGAAGTGTAGCCCAATCTTTGTTTCAAGAGGGGTAAAATTTTGGGAGAGGATGACGGAGCTGATCTGCCAGATGGTGCAGTCATTAACTCTAAGAGAAAGAGAGAGAGAATGCATTTCCAAGAAGCACAAAGACACCGTCCACTATCAACGTGTATCTGGTGCAATTCCATGCTGGATATCACAGGATGCCATCTGCTCAAAGCACAGATGATGAAAAACTATGTCTAGGTACAAAACTGAAGGCCCCAAGAGCCTCCCTCTTCTTCTCTGGCTTCACTGCTTTTCCTCCTTACTATTTATCAAAGCAGGCATCTGGGCTCTTCAGTGGACTGAATTTCAAGACTAGACACCATATTTGTATATCATTAGCCCTGTAACCAGCCCCCTCCCTTTAAGGGGTAGGTGGCTTATGACAACATTTTTTGGCCAGTCCTTGGGCTACTTAAAAAGCATACACAATGGTTAAGCCCCGCAAAGGTACGGTGCAACACACAGACATCGAAGGTAACTTTAGAGGTAACTTCTCAGCAAAAAAGAAAAAGCACCAAAGCTTGTTATGGCACTAGAGCAACGCCTTTTCCATTGGTCCAGCTTCTGGTTTTCTTTGACCTTGATGAAACTGATAATGGGTGAGTGTGGGATGAATCATTTCCTGCCCATCTCACCACACGCTTGGTCATGCAAAGACGGTGCACAAATCTTCTCCGCGGCTCAGAGGCACCTGGCGGCAAAAAAGGAGACTTTGCTCTCCACTTGCCAAAACAGCCCTCTGAGTTTCCATGAGAAGAGGAGCGACGGAACGTACGCCTCTGAGAACCAAGAGGGACAGACAGACAAACAGCTTCCTCGGGAGAAGAAAGGTGAAAGGGGCAGCAGAGAGAGACACCTGGGTTGCTTTTATTGCTCCGACTTCCTTAATTATGACTCAGAGGGAAAGAAAACCCAGCATGGTAAACACATAAAGGACGCAGGTCAAAGAGGGTGGGAAGGATGGAGGCCTTGAGAAAGCATTTGTGAAAGTTAAAAGCGTTGCACAACACACAGATATCAAGGATTCCATCTGGAGTCCTGTTTTTCCAGAATCAAAGCATTTTTAAAAATAATTTTATCTTCAACTTCATCCCTCTACAAGAAGCAATTCGCAACAGTGAAAGAATGGAGAAGCTGGTCTGGGGGCCCTTTCACACTACGCAACTGTGGCTCTGCCTTAACTAGCACAGTTGTTTCTGATGGGATCCTGGGTTTTGTAGTTAGGGAGCTCCTAAAGTTCTCTGGCTCCTCCCTAAATCGCAAATCCCAGGATTTCGTAAGATGTTGCCATGGTAGTTAAAG
Source organism: Ctenosaura bakeri (assembly GCA_948474755.1). Lineage (NCBI taxonomy): Eukaryota > Metazoa > Chordata > Lepidosauria > Squamata > Iguanidae > Ctenosaura > Ctenosaura bakeri. The sequence goes on from CAOLHI010002902.1 coordinate 122,854, forward strand.
CAGAATCATAGTTCTGTAACTGTGTAGTGTGAATGGGCCTTTCAAAGGCTACTTTATGGACTACAATTCTGAGAATCCATCAGCCAGCATAGCCACTTGGAGCTGTAATTCCACCTCCCACCCCAAAAAACGCCCCTTTTTCTAAGTTCTGCTTTTGGCTTTTATACCACAAAAGTATTAAATTCCCTTGGTAGGTTCTGCATGTGAGTCGAACCACAATCTTTCTTTGCTGGCTTCTGTTCAAGAGTAGCACCATGGTCTTGCTATCTGTAATTTTTAAGGGGCTAAGAGGGTCCTTCTGAAGGCTGAATGCTCGAAATGCTTCTCCCAGAAGCACATCCTTTGAGGTAACTCCAAGCTACAGTAAACAGCACCTGATATACAGTTACGGATCTGTGACGGATCATTCCAGTGGCACCTGGTGGCATCCACATCAGTGGGAGAGCGAATCCACTCGTTTATATTCTGAACTTTAAAGGTTTGCATTCTCCACATTAAGGTCGGCACCTTAGATAATTCCTGTGAAGTCTGGAGTAAAATCCAGCACAGATTTACCACTCAGACTGACATGGGATCATCACAGGGACAGCAGGTGAATGCCAGTGGGGGTGATGAGTCCACACTCCAGGTTTTAGTATGAACTTTATCCAAAATGATGTGCCCTATCCATCCAATAGGTTCAGCACTTCAGACAGCTCCTTTAAGCCAAACTGGATTCATGCCCCCATGGATATGGGAGCCACCAGTCACGACCAGATCATTCAGACATGCATCTCATCACTCGACGCTGAAGTCACTGAGGAAACAACACCAGAGATTTCTAAAACTTGCAGTTTCAGAACCTGAATGTATTATTTTCATTCATCACTGGTAAGCCAGAGAGAAGGATGTGCTTTTCTGCCTTGATATCAAATTTAGTGGGATGCAACCGACATGCACCCAAGGTTGTTGTGGGGATGCTGGGGAAGAAATGCAAACACAACCCTTCTTCCAAACCCCACATTCTACTGCGACTAAGGACCCTACTTTACACACACCCCTAATAATATGAAAGGAACACACACACACACACACACTTAAACACTCACCCCTTAACAGAACCAATTGGCTTGCTCTAAAATATACATATGGGACAGCTATTCACACCCCCTCACCACAGCAGTATGTCCATTTACAAAGAGAGTCTGCCCCACCAGATGCCTGCTTCATGAAAAATATCATCCAACTCATGTTTTTTTAAAAACAATATGAAACAAAACCAGAAAACACAGACACAGAACTTAAAAACAACAACAGGGGAATCTAAAGTTCTTGCTGTTATTTTCTCCCTTTGGATTCTCTGACTTCTGCCACTCAAAGAGCACTCTGTTTCCAACTCGGCCGTAGGGCTTCTTTCACACTTATCAGATATCCTACGCCTCTTCCATAAACCACCAACCACGCTAATTGGCAAACGGTTCAATTAACCAGCCGCTGAGCCTAAGGACAGAGACTGGAAGTCAGTGATCTTCAAGCACACCTTCTGGTGTGTTGAAAGCAGGGCAAGGCAGTGGTCGTGGTGGTTGGATTGTTTCTGTTTAGAACTGGTACCGTACCGTTTCCTACAGAACAAGGAAGCCGCACCAAGAACCGGTTACATCTGTGTGCTCCCTGGAATGCTGCTTGCAAAAATTAAGCAAGGTTGCATTGAACAAGCCCACAAGAGTTATGACTCTGCTGACCTAGTAATGATTTTGGTTTGTAAGAAAGCAACAGCTGACATCTGCAAAGCCATTGGAGAAACACTATAAAAACCACAAGGAGCCTCTAATTAACTATGCTGTTCCCACTCTTGCAAGTATGTACCCCATATTACTAGGCAAAATAGGATCACTGGAGCAATTAAAATCAGCACCAACAACACAGGCTTAGGACTTTATGAATGTATTTCATTAATGGAGGGCAGAAACTATCCCATGTTCAGCGTGGGTCACCGTATCCTAAGAGACACAGAGGGATTGTTTGCCCCTCCAGAAGCTGTTGGACTACAATTACCAGAATTCTTCAGCACTGTCTGTGCTGGGAGCTGCAGTTTACCAACATCCATAGGGCCCTGTCATTTCTGCCCTTGCATGAGTCCATGATGGCCCCCTTCCAGCCCAAGCAAGTGGCTGAGATGGGGCATCATTTCAAAGACTTCCAATTGGAGATGCAAGGTGGAAATAAACAAGGCAATCCTCTCACTCACCCATTGCTCAAGTCAGCCCGAACAAACCCGAGTGTTTTTTGCTGATGACATCATACAGCCCATTTGTGGTGTGGAACAGATTGTATTAGTTGGCTGAGCAATCTCTACCATCATTGGCTGGATGGAGATCACTTTGCTTTTCGGAACATTGGGCTGAATTATAACTCTGTTAGCATCACTGGAAAATGTTGCATGAGCACAGCATGGCAAGTTATATTTTGGACAACAACAGAAGTTATTACACGAAGAGGAAAGAGAGAGAGAGAAAAGAAGTTGCAAATCCCATCACTGAATGTTTTGTCCTCGCGGCAGTATTTGAAAAACAAAAACAAGAAACAGTAGCTGTAGACAGGCTAAATGGCTCATCCAAGACATTGCAGCTCATTCTTCACACACACACACAAATCATCATCCCTGGAATCACAGAATCTTGAGAGTTGGAAGGGGCTACAAGGTCCAATCCATTTGGCCAAGCCGGAATATACACCTGGAGCACTCTTGAGAGATGCCCATCCAACCCCCTGCTACACGGAAACACACAGGGCCTTTCCACAATACATAACTATTGCACTATGATTCCACTTTAACTGCCACGGCTGCCTCTCATGGAATTCTGGGGTTTGTAGTCTCAGGAGGTACTGGAGCTCTCTGGCTGAGACTGCTAAATATCCCTCCCTAAACTGCAAAACCCATGATTCCACAGAACAGAACTGTGGCAGTTAAAGTGGAATCATAGTGCAATAGTTTTGCAGTGCAGAAAGGCCGCTAGCTAAACTGTTCCCAAAAAATGCCCATCCAATCTCTGTTTAAAGATCTCCAAAGATGAGGCAGCCTATCCCGCTATTTATTTTTATCTATATTTGTATGCCACTTTTCTCCCAGAATGGAACCCAGGTTATAGAACAGCTCTTTAACATTAAATAAGTTCTTCCTAATGCTTAAGTGGAATTTCTTTTGCTGTAATTTGAACAACATAAAATTTCCTGCAAAAAAAACACACAAAAAAAACAAAACACCCCTCCTCCAAGGATATTGATCGGCAACCTCAACACAATTAATTTCACACAAATCTCCAGCTACCCACACATTGTAAGAAGCAGAGCAAAGCAGGTATCCTGTACATTTCCAAGTCTCCAAAAGTCTGCACCTGGCTGCTGATATAATAACTAGAACTGTGGGCCCTTCAGTGTTTCACTGCTTTTTAAATCTAGAAGAGAAAGACCGAACCAAGAAACTCTTGCACGGAAAGCATAAAAAATACCACCATGTTTGAACTAAGACCTGTGCCTTCCATTCTATGCATGCGCATCTTTGCCTTCCCTTGGAACTTCCAGCACCACACAAATAAAAATAATTTTTTAAAAAAGAAAATTAAAAAAAAAATCTTTTCCTTAATGGCTCCAGTTGAAAACTCTTTAAAATAATTGAAGCCCATTTCAGACATTTTGCCTGATAACAGCAAATAGTAATTTGTCATTTCGAACTATAGAGGGAAATGGTTTTTAAATTCTTTTTTTCCAGCGGCTGCCAGGGACAATTTTATTGGCCAGCGGAGGCCCGATGCGAGACACATTCTCAGCTTAAAGACCTTTCCAGAGCTCGAGGTCTTGAGGTGGAGATTTGTTTTTTTGCAAAAGGGCAACGAACAAAGCGCCCGTTGTGAGGATGACTTTAGAATCAGGAACGGCTGCTCAAGCCCCAAAAATAAAACGCTCAGAGAAATGTTAAGGCTTCAAGGCCAGTTTGTCTCTTCTATAAATGGCATGTTACTCTGCTGAGACAGGACTTTCGTTGTTTAGGGAATCTGGCCTTTCGCAGCTACTGAGCAATTTAATCTGTGAATCTTTAAGGCCAAGAATTTCTTTCTCCCAGCTTCCCCCTCATGAATAAATCAATACGAGGCAAGTGAGATTAATCTGGTTTTGAGATTAGCTTTCCTCTTAGGAGTATCATTGCTGATAAAGCTTGTCCAATTAAAATGACTGGCAGAACTCGCTGGATGTAGACTAAAACAAGGGCTGCCGCACGAGGATACATTTCTGGTGGTGCCCATGGCACAAGGATGTGTTTACGGTTGTGTCCGCACAGGGGTGACATGGCCACAGGTACGGTGAGGGTAAGGCAGCAGGGTGGCAACACAAAACCTTCTGTGCCAGGACAGGACAGGACGTCTTGCCAGTTTTGAGCCACTTAGGAACCCAAAGGGCAACTTTCTTTGCCACCTTCTTCCCTGTTTCCACTACACACCTCTCCAAAAAGCACCTTATATCAATCCCTTTATTCATATCCCACCTTTTCTCCAAGAGTAAGGCCATTTCCGCACTAGTCTGTTATAGCGCAACGATTCCACTTTCAACATTCTCTGGAATCCTGGGGTTTGCCGTTTCGGGGGGGGTTTGGTGAATGGTGGTGTATGGACAAGGACTCTGGGAGAGCAAGGTTCTAATTCCCACTCAGCCATGGAAACATGTTTGGTAAATCACACTCTCTCAACCTCAGAGTGGTGACACACACACACACACCCCGAAGAAATCCTGCCATGAAAGCCCCAAGATAGGCTTTTCTCATCCGAAATGATCAACAGCAATCACTCCCTTTTTTCCAAACTCTGTTCACCCCAGAGACTGTGTGGAAAAGGCTTTTCCACACAGCACTTCTCAGGCTCAGTGAAACACCCCGGACCAATCCCTGGGTTCTGCTATCGGCCGCCCTCCCTTCTCCGTGCCCTTGTGGCTCGGGGAACCTCCCTGTGGCTTCCCTAGTGTTATGCCGGCACAGGAAGCTGGGAGGGAAATGAGGTCACCGGCCCTTTCTCCTTGGCCAGCGGAGTAGAAACAGCTGCTGCTGGGCACGCTATTTGTCCTATCTTTTTTCCCCTCTTAATCGTGAGTCAACATCCAGTAGCTGACTTAAAGCTCTACCGTACCATTTAATAAACTTTATCATGGCTCCTCAACAGGTTCCAGTGTACAGCCCCAAACAGAGATACTAGGTCATCTCCACACTGCAGTGTTATAGTGCTATCATTCCACTTTCAACCTCTGATGGAATCCTGGGACTTGCAGTTTAGGGAGTAGAATTGAGAATTTTCTCACCCAGAGAGCTCTTTGGCCTCAGCAAACTACAAACCCCAGAAGTCCACAGGAGATTGAAAGTGGAATAATAGCACTATAACAGTGTAGTGCGGAAATGGACACTAGACACGTGCCAACCAGAGGAGAGAAGCTGATTTGGAAACCGGGCTGACCAGGGAGGCTGGTGGATTCCGTGGCAACCAAGCAGAGTTTTCAGTTTTCACCTGAAGTTGCTCCAAAGGAGCTCTTCAAGGTGGTAAACCTTATCTTCCTCCCCAAACAGATTCAGCACCTTGGATAGTTCCTTTAAAGCTCAGACTATAGCACTGGGAAGATTAGCCGCATCAGTGGCGAGGGCACGGCCAGGCAAAATTCTTCCAGATTCTTGCGTTACTCTTCGAAGAAGTCCAATTAAAATGCAATGCTCATACATACATACATACATATATATACACACATACATATACATACACACACTATTTAGCAGAGTGAATTAACAAACAGAACTTAGTAAATAAATAAGCAAAATGCTTCAGCTTCTGCTTTCTTCAGTTGCCCAAAACAAAAGTGAGCTACATTCAAGGTGGCAGCTGAAAACACTCCACTATCAAATGTCCTGACGTGGATGATGGTGGCATGGGTTAACCTTTAGTTGAGACCATGCAGTGTTAAGGTCTTAAATCTATGGATCTGGAGATTTCCCCTTATTCCCAAAGAACCTGAGGAGAGGACAAGATCTGTGGCTGTTTTCCATGCATGTTAAATCACATATTAAGTAATTACTGATACACTTATATTCCATCCTTCAAGTAATGTTTTCCAGGGCACATTTTTTCACTCTTCTCTCTTCATCTCCACTTTATTACCAGCCTTTCCCAACCCAGCATCAACTCAGAGTGTTGGGGGGGGCACCATCGCCACCATTGTCCACAGCTATCATACTGACTTTTGGGGCTGGGAATGATGGGAGGGGTACTCCACACATCTCCGGAGAGTATCAGGTTGATGAAAGCTGCCATAGATAAATGGGAGACAAAGCCATAAATCCAGGGAGGGACAGTTATGGAATCCCTGAGCCGAAGTGAAGATGTTGGAACACCACAAACGAAACCCCTCCTCTCCCCAACTTTTGAGCAATGTGGCCCCAAGACCAGCCAACTTTGCCCTCCCCAGTGCACACGCAGGGCCAGCGGCCTCCGTACACAAACACGGGATACAAGAAGCCAACTTTTTATCTTTCAGCCGCACTTTGGCTGCTCTCCTAAACCCACAAGATTTCACCGCATGAGTCTTAGAAGTTTCCTTCTCTGGGACTGAAAAGAAAGCAAGAAGGGAGGGTGAAACCAAGCACCATCCAGAGTGCGGTCGGAAGGACCTGACGAAAGCTACATCGCTGGCGTTTACAGCCAAGAAGATGGACACACGTTCAAAAGAACTTCAGGGGTTTTAAAGTTTGCAATGGCCGGAAAGCTCATTCCTCTTTTCCTCAACAGCTGTCAAAAGTCAAAACAACACCACGCATCCTGTGATTCACAATTTACGCAAATTAGAACTCCCCCACGTGATGGGACCGGGAGGACAGAGTCACTCCAAGGTTAGAGTCTCAGCTTTCATTGCCCCCCCCCAAGAGCACCCAATAAAAATGCCTTGCACAGCTTCACTTCCTCCAGCAAAACCCATTGCCTCGCTCTCTGAATCCTACTGTTAGCCCAAATTTTAGATATATGCTTTAGACATATCAATATGTATTATACATATTACTAATAAAATGTATGTTTTGTATGACATTTTAGTGGTTTGTAGACCAAAGATAAAGAAGAAGACTTTGCAAGTCTGCAATATAATGGTATCTTTGGATCAGTGTATTTAAGGAATGATACCATTTCTGGAATGTGGAATGGACAGGAGAAAAAGATACAGGCCATTCCCACCCTACTCTGTTCTAGTGCTGTTATTCCACTTTCAATCTCCTGTGGAATTCTGGGGTTTGGAGTTTCCTGAGGCCAAAGAGCTCTCTGGCTGGGAACTCTAAAGGCCCCTCCCTAAACTGCAAACCCCAGGATTCCAGAGGAGATTCAAAGTGGAATAATAGCACTAGAACAGTGCAGTGCAGAAATGACCATAGTGTAACTTGAACCTGCAATGGAATTTGACTCTCTCTGGCCCATGGTCCACTACCACATGCACAGTGCACGTCTGCACATACTGCTCCCCCACAAAAGCAGAAAGCACCATTTGTAAAACAAACTCATCTTGCATTTAACAAGCCCCGTAAATCTGAGCCTCTTCATGTCTTGCAAACAGCAGTTCTTCTCCACACAGATGGTGTTCCTGGATGCACAGAAAAAAAACCTGCTGCAAAGCTTCTCACTCCCCCTCAAACCATCTACTCCTGCCCACACTGTGTTTTAGCAAACTGAGCCAACACCCACCTACCAATGATCTCAGCACAGTCCTGGCTAGCAGATTTCCAAACTGGCAAGCACCCTGGAGCGAAAAAGCGATCTGGGTTTCTACTGGGAACAAGATGTTCCACGATGTTCTCCGTGGTGTTTTGGGGAGTGGGAGTCGGGGAAGCAGACACACGTCCCAGGCCTGGCTGCACATCTTCTGACCAGGAAGTCACACACATACACACAGTGGACTTAAAAAAAAAAACTGAAGTTTTTGGCAGGAATGGAAGACCGGAGGAGTTGCGTGAACATTCATGGGTGAAGAAGCTCTAACTGAAATCAAGATCTTCAGGTGGGAGTGGGGCGGGAATATCATCCACTGAGTATATACATATAGTTTACTTTTATGAGATTCCCAGGTCATGAGATCTAGGGATGATCCCTTCTGACGTCACACAAAGAGGGCCCTGGGGACCTCACAGGGCTGAGGTTAGAAGGGGCAGCCCCTGGTGATAGCATTTAATATGATGCATCACATTAAGCTTCAACCACAATCACACAGAGTAGGCCATTTAATTAGAAACACCAAGGGCCTTTCCACACTGCACTGTTACAGTGCTATTATGCCACTTTCAACCTCCTATGGCCTCCTGGGGTTTGCAGTTTAGGGAGGGGCCTTTAGGATTCTCAGCCAAAGAACTCTTTGGCCTCAGGAAACTACAAGCCCCAGAATTCCACAGGAGGTTGAAAGTGGAATAACAGCACTAGAACAGCGTAGTGCAGAAAGGTCCCAAGTATATTAAATGTAGAATACATGCACACACATACACACACACACACATATATAATTTTCAAGGCAGTTCTCTCTCCTTGAGATTCCTCCCCCCCCCCAGGACCACAGGAAAAGATCCAATCTGGGAACCCTGCCTACAGAAGAAGTGGGAAAAGTGGCCCCCCACTTGATGGTGTGAGGCTGCAAACTCCCACGGCCCCTCTCCACTCAGCTCTGCTGGCAAAGGCGATGGGAGTCACAGTCCAGCAACATGTGCTGGGCCTCAGTGCTCCCTCCCCTGACTCTCTAGACCTTTCACTTGATTGTGTGTGTCTGTTTTTTTAGAAAAACAATCATATTCTGCCTTTCTGCCTGACGCTTCCAATCCAGCATGTGCGAATGGGCAAAGGGGGACTGTGGCCAAAGGCTTTATGCAGCCCAAAGGTTTTGCGGTGCTTAATCAGTGAAGATTCAGATAGCATTTCTCTGTCATTATCCTAACTGGGTGTGCAGTTACACAGTCATAATGAAGTAACATCCCCAGGCCAGGTCTCCTCCTCCTCCCAAACCACCTTAAGAACCAGCAGCTGGATGGGGTGAAGGGGGTCCATTCGGTTTCCAACTGGTGAAAAGAGGGGGGAGTTTCCAGCCCCCTCCCACCACCCTGCCAGGCCACAACAAGATCTTGTGACTAGGGTCCTGCTTCCAAGCATTGCCTTGTTTCCCAATGGGAGGTACGCCTGTCCCCCAATCTGGCTGCTGATGCTGGGTAGTCAGACTGGGATGATTTTTACCTAGGTTTCCACTAGGGCCACACAGTCTTAGGGTATCTGGAGTTGTTGCAATTCCATAACTCTAGGTTATGAATCCCTAAGTGCAATACAGAATACTAATGCTTCTTTTAAAAAGTAATTATAACTGGCAGAAAGTTGGGAAGGCTGCAATGATATACCACATCCACTCCGTGAGCCCCACCTTCCTCTCCCCGCAGAAATCACACCAAACTGTCCTTGTGGTTTTCTCCCCGTCTTCCCTTCCCTCTGGAAGAAGGCAAAACTCACCATCAAAGGTGTGATTGTAGGCAGTGTGGAACTGTTCCCAAACCAGTGTTTTTTCCCCTCCAGAGGACTCTCACCAAACAGAGGTTGCTTCATGTCCGGTCTGGCCGGCTGGCTGCATTTAGACTCTGAAGTTAGTTTGTCCATTACAAAAATTCATACTGATTAATAATTCTGGGAGTTCCCTCAGCTTTTCCTTAGAGTAAAGGACACTCTCCACAAACACCCCCCCACCTTTTATTACATCCTCAACACCACCGGAGAGATGCCTCAGGTAGGCAGCGGCGGCCAGGACGTGCCACACACCAAGTCACTTGGTAGCGCACTGAATTCTTTATGCCACGTCTGCTTCCGTTCGCTACCTCCTCAAGCACCTTGCTAGAAAAGAGGGATGCAGACAATTCTCCTACGGCTTGGAAAAGTTACTTGACCATATTAGGCTGGGGGAGTCAGGAAGCTGTCGCCAACAAATATAAATCTTCCAAGTTCTGGGACTGTCATCTTTGCAGTAAAGTCAATGTTCTAGACTCTTTTCATGCCAAAGTATGAAAACTCTTCTACAGATAATGCAGAAGAAACAAGTACGGCTGAAAGAGCATAGAATTATAGAATCATGGAAGGGGTCCCATGGACCACCACGCAACGGCCCAGTGCAGGAAGTCCAGCTAGAGCATCCCCAGCAGGGAGCTGTCTATCTTCCTGTAACTTAAAACCTGGACCATTTCCGCACTAGAGTATTATAGCACTATGATTCCACTTTCAACATCCTACGGATCCTGGGGTTTGCAGTTTCGGGAGGGACCTCAAAGGCCCCTCCCTAAACCGCAAACCCCAGGATTCCATAGGATGTTGAAAGGGGAATAATAGCACTATAACTAGTGCAGAAATGGCCAGACTCTTTCAGCAGGCCAGGCTTTGTTCCCTTCATCTTCTCTTTGGGGAGCTGCACAAAAAGGCGCGCGCGCGCGTGTGTGTGTGTGTGTGTGTGTGTAGGTAGGGTTGCCAGACCACACACTGGAGAGAGCTGCTGTACCCTTAACGGCTGTGCAGAGAAAGAATTTCAGCCGGCATTGCTTTTAGGTGGTTGTGCAACAAACAAATCCCCTCTTCTGTGTGTGTTTGTGTACAATACTGCTGGTGGGGGGAGGGTTGATCCCTGAGCCCCTCTTTCTTCCCCCTCCCTCCCCCCACCTCCCAAGGGGCTCCAGATGGCTCCTCTTTAGGGCTGGTGGTCTTTTCATCAGACCCTCTTGGTCACGTGGCAAGGGTGAAGGTTACTAAAGGTTAAGTCTTTGGCCTAACACATGTGCGCGCGCATACACACACACACACAGAGTCCATGCGCAGCCTGTCACCATGGCTACAGCCCCTCTCCCCTTGGCCAGACTGGGCTTGGCCAAAACCAGTTGCTAGGCAAGGCCTAGACGTCACCCCCAGCCCCCCTGTTTTTATGCACATCTGGCTAAAGCAAGAGCTGCGACTGGCAGGGGAAACCAAAAACAGGTCTTTGTGACGGTCTCCTGCTGTGATTTTTAACATTTTAAACAACAGCTTTTGATTTTACGAGGTCTGCTCCATCCCTCCTTTCTAGCAGGGCGCTCAAGGAAGTTGTGAACAGAATCAGACCGTGGTACAAAGGAACGGCTGGATCCATCGACCGGAGACAAAGACCTGGCCCATCCTCAAGGAGGCTGGAGAGCAAGTCCCCAACCCAGAAGGAGCCCTGCTGTACCTAGTTTCATAACTTTAACCCCAGGTTCCCATTCTTCTTTTTGCCAATTTAAGGAAGAAATAAAAGTTTTTATGGCAGAGTTAAACCACTACATTTGCAAGTAGCTTTGAACAGTTTTGCAAAGTTTCTAGGTGGCAAACCAGTCTGAAAATTGTGCTTCTTTTTTTTTGCAAATTTTTTTGGTAATTTTCTTGAAGGGGGATTCAGCTTTAGGGCCACAAAAGCAGAGCTCTGGACACAGCCTGTGGGCTGCTCTTTCCTTACCCATGTTTTGGCCCACACCTCTGCTGTGTCAGTCCACAGCTGAAATCCTGTTCTGGTTTTCAATCTGTGTCCCATGGAGACCCAAAGAGAACCTATCACAAGGTTTTCTTGGCAATATTTCTTCAGGGCGTGGTTGCACCATGACCTTCCTGAGGCTGAGAGTGTGTGACTTGCCCCAAAATGGGTTTCCTTGGCAGAGAAGGGATTCAAACTCTGGTGTCCCAGAATCCTAGTCCAACACTCAAACTATTGGCCTGATTTTTCTTGCCAGTACCTGATAGCCATGTTTAAATATTTAAAGGGATGTCATGTTGAGGACAGAGCAGGCTTGTTCTCTGTCACTCCAGAGACCAGGACAAGGAGCAATGGATGCAAGCTGCAGGAAAGGAGATTCCACCTGAACCTCAGGAAGAACTTCCTGATGGTCAGGGCTGTCCAGCAGTGGAATCTGCTGCCTCAGAGTGTGGTGGAGTCTCCTTCTTTGGAGGTTTTTAAGCAGAGGCTGGATGGACATGATGATGATTCCTCTATGATTCCTCTGATGCTGAGAGTCTGTGACCTGTCTGAGGTCACTGAGTGGGTTTCCAATGCTGAGCAGGGACTCAAACCCCAGTATCCCAGAGTGCTAGTCCAATGCTTAAAGCACTATGCCACACTGGCTCTATGCTGTCACAGGTGCCACTATGAAAGGGGTTGTATGGTGTCCTAGAGGTTCAGCCACATTGGGATCCAACTCACAACCAGGCAAGCCTTGGCACTGGAGGGTAAAGGACTGTGCAAAGTCTTGTGCTGCCTAGAAGGGCCCATAAGTCAGGCCCCCTTGACAGCGTGGGGTGGGGGTTGGCTCAACTGTGCCACAATGGGTGGGTACATGGCAATACCACTGCTGTGCAAGTGGCTGCCCAGTGGTGCAGTCCAGTAACTCCAGTGCAGCCATGTACACTATGCAACTGGTTAGCAGGATCTTGGCCCCTGTTCCCAGAGTCAAAAGAAGGATGTGGTAGTTAGCAAGGCACATTAAAAACACATTAGAACATATTTAAGAGAGGGAGAGAAAAATGAAACTTCTGTACACCTCTCTCCGCTTAGAACTCATACCAAGAAATGTTGGAGTCTCTGGCTTTTCCCAATTGGAGATCACCTCCTTCAATCCATCAGGTCTGTCACACTACACATCTCATAATCCCCAGCCGAGCTAGGGGGTGGATAATGGTTTTGAAACATAGGACAGAAGGTGAAAAATGGAGTCTTTGTACCACTGTTTGGGTTCTATGGGTGTGACTTACAAAGGAATTCTGCAAATGCAGTTTACAAAAGTTTAAACAATCTGCAGATTTATATAAACTACCCCTTTAAATGACAAAGCCAGAAATAATCCTGCATCGATTATACTGAATCCAGCATATGTGCAGCCTTCCCTAGTTCCGGGCACCCCCTAAAGCCCCGCTGCGAGACTTGCTTGCAGAAATATTGATGCTCAGCAATTATTGGAGGCAATCTCAATGCTCCAAATGAAAAAAAATAGAAACAAACAAATAGTACTAAGTCCATTATGAGGAATGTTGCCTTCCCCTTCTTTCCTAAATCCATATATTAGAATTATAATACTTAATTCAAGATGGAAAGGGATCTAAGAAATGCATCTCCTCTCTCGCCCTGCTCTCTCTCTAAACTTCCTCTTCTTTGGGTTGTCCATGGAGCTAAACCGTGAATAATTGGCAATAATTGCCCCCCTTTCTCTCCCCTATCTTCCCTACACTGCAGGAGAAGACAGACCAGGTGGGGGGGGCAGACAGGCTGACCGGGTCACCCTCAATTGGGCATTTCCGCTTCGGCTTGGCTTTGCCTATAGGGTACCTCCTGGGGTGCGAGAAAGTCCAGAAACAACTGGCGGCAGGGAGAGCCAAAGTAGAGCTCACTCGCACTCCTTGCAAACGTCATCTGTTTATTACCTTTGTCTTGCAGACTCTCTGGTGGGAGTCTGGCTGTAATGCGATTAAATCAGGGTTTGGGTTACCCGTCCAAATCGGGTTCATTCTCAGTGTGGAGGCTGAGAGATAGCAAACTCACCCGAGACCACACAGTGAGTACAGAGCGGAGGATCCAGGATTTCAAGGAACACACCGGCTCCTCTTGTCCATCAGGGCTGTTTTGGCAGCTTCGGCAAAGACGTCATGGCTCAGGCCAAACCTCTGCCAGGAGGGGATGATTAAGGAACTGTCTGCAGGAGATGCTTGGCCAGGGTTTCAACTATGATCTAATAAGGGACTTCCACCCCAAACTCCGTAGTATTAACTGTCCCATGTCCGTGTATAAACTACTCTTTATCTCACGTTTGTTAAAATACACATTTTGCCTCAGCAGACTGGGTTTGGATTATCTTAACGCACTCAAAACAACCAATTGTTTGGATGTCCGGAACAATTAATCCAAGTTTGGAAAGGTCCTCTGTGACCAGTAAGTCCTGTTCCCGCTGCCCCACACACATCCCTCCTCCAGCAAAAGGGGAAAAGAACACAGACAGCCTATCTCAGGGCCCCGGCCCTCCAAAAAAGAAAAAGGAAAAAATGGACACGCCCGCCCGTCTTTTCTGGTTGCATCCCGTCAGTGGCTAACATGGGTTTGAAAGTGAGAAGAAAACGATGGATGGAGTGGGAAGGGGGACTTTTCTAGTCTTTCTCAATGAAACAAAGGCCATTTCCACACTAGATTGTTATAGGGCTGCCTCCAAGGCCCCTCCCTAAACTGCAAACCCCAAGATTCCATGGGATGTTGAAAGTGGAATAATAGCACTATAACATTCCAGTGCAGAAATGGCCAAAGATGATAACTTACGAAAAATAAGTTGGTGACATGCAGATTCTCTTCAGGGCGCACCCAAGGCCTGTTTAAGGGCTTTTTGGAATATGACTCCCAGTGCCCCCAAGCCAGTATGTATGGGGATGATGGGAGCTGTTATCCTCCAGTGCATCTGGCAATGCCAAGGTTGCTGAAGGCTGGCAACTGCACATTTAGCACCAGTTCTGCCAGTCAGCAAAACTGGGAACCAGCAGCCGACAACCAAAGCTTAATTTAGAAAGAGGAAGTGTGGTTTTTTTTTAAGAAATGAAAACAAAAACAGAGATACAGAGAGCACAGGGACAACTGAACAGGTTTTCTTCCCCACTAAATCCAGCTGTGCACATCTCACAGAGCCATCATTCTGCAAGATGGTCTAAAACAGTGGTATGTGCAACTGACCCTTGGACCCTCTCTGGGCCATGTGGGCTACTGAAAATTGGGGAGAAAGATCACATGTGGGAGTCCACTTCTGCTGTGGAAAAGATGCAATTAAAAATATATTAAATGATCCTTGAGCCATTTCACACTACACAGATATAATGCTATGATTCTATTTTAAATGCCAAAGCAACATCTTATGGAATCCTAAGATCTGCAGTTTAGGGAGGGGAACTGAGAACTCTCATCTAGGTAGGCAGATAGATAGATAGATAGATAGATAGATAGATAGATAGATAGATAGATAGACAGACAGACAGACAGACAGACAGCATGTTGACTGATCATTCCCTTTTGGAATGAGTTAGCCATTCCCCACCTTTATCAAGCCCGTGTGCCACAGCGTTAATTTGGCCAACAGGTTTGCTAATGGCAATTTTCCCCTGGAACCTTCCTGTGAAATTATTTGGAATTATTTATTGGAGCGCACAGTGTTTGAGGCTTATTACAGAACATCCTGGGGGACTATGTGCCATTTCCAAACATTACCTCCAACTTGCAATCCTTTACCCCAGGATATGGGACTTCGGACTATTCAGATACTACTATAGTTCACATAATCCCTAACCAATGGCCATGCTGACTGAGATTGATGGGAACTGGAGTCCAATAATCTGGGGAGCTAAACATTCCACCCTCCTGCTTATATTCTGTTTGAAAGAGGGAACTGTTAGTAAATAATGGTGAATACAGAAAGATTATTATGCAGAACAACCTATTGGCAACACTCGATTATGGCTTTTAAAACAAGAGAATACAGAACTTGGATATACCAAGAATTTCAGACAAGACGTATTGCAACATGTACAGTCCTGCTCCATATTACTAATATTTCCATCTTTCTCTATAAACACAAGCTGTTCACTCAGAAAATATTCTAAAACCAAAAATGGTTTCAGCGACGTCTCTTTCCTCCATTTGTCAAAGAGCTTTCTTAACTGAACTGCCTTTAATTTGGAACACATCTTTTCGTTTCTTTTTTACTACTCTAAAAAGAGCAGCAAGAGGATATCCTTTCCAGTGGAAAAAAACTTTTTCTTTCCATAGTCTTCTCTCTCTCTCTCAATCCCTCTCTCTCTTTGGGGATTTCCGCACTAGACTGTTTCACTGCTATTATTCCACTTTCAACATCCTATGGAATCCTGGAGTTTGCAGTCTAGGGAAGTCTTTTAGAATTCTGGCCTACAAACCTCAGAATTCCACAGGAGGTTGAAAGTGGAATAATAGCACTGCAACAGCACAGTGCGGAAAGGCCCAAAGCTGAAGTCGAGTCAAGTCCGGCGTCCCACTGCTGGCTTGTCTTCTTTCTCCTTGCACATGCCTGCAACACCCACAAAGAGTCCCAATTAGCAAAAGTTTGTCTGCAAGCAATTTTTATCTCAACCTCAGCAATTTCAAGGTCGTGAAATCCTGTCTGCCAAGGAATGGATGCTTTATATTCAGAACCTGATAAAAGACTTGTGGGCTGAAAACTTTATTGGTCTCTGTTGCCTTCTTCTAAATGCCTCCAATTTGGAAGGCAGTTTGTATGCATCAAATAAACATTTCTTTATGAGTGTTTATTATATGTGCATGGGATGTTTGGTAAGTAATGCTTTTTTTTTTGTATTATTGGAGAAGTAGTTTACAACTGTTTGGATTGCTAACCGAGCCCTTTTGAGGTGATAGATTGCAGCTCTCTGTAAGACTTCTTTATTGGGTTTTGTAGTTGGATTGTCCCACAGAACCAGTCTAATGGTTTGAACACTGGACTACAATTCTGGAAACCCAGGTTCAAATCCTGCTCAGCCATGGAAACTCACTGAGTGATCTTGGGCAAGTCACACTCTCTCAGCCTCAGAGGAAGGCAAAGGCAAACCTCCTTTGAAAAACTCCACAAAGAAAACCCCATGATGGGTCCACTTTAGGGTAACCATAAGTTGGAAATGACTTGAAAGCACACAAGAACAAGAACATTCCTAAACATTAGGAAGAACTTTTTTTTTTCTACTGTAATCACTTCCTCCATCTTTAAACGGAGGTTGCCAGGGCAACTTTCTGGAGTGCTTTATCTGCATTTTCTGGAAGGGGGTTGGATGCTGGCTGCCCCCTTCATCTCTCCTCTCATCCTGTGTTAACATATTAAATGGGCCATGCAAAAACACAAACAGCAAATACAGCCCATTTCAGACGCCATGCCCGACACTGTTAACATTGTTTGTTTGTTAAAGGGATTTTCAGATTAAAGACTGACTTCAAGGCACCACTTGTAAACACAGTGCAAAATACATAATCCCGGTTTAAGGCCTTGCACTGTTCCTGGCACTCATGAGTGACTTTTTGTTTCTTGCTAGAAACTAGCAGTCACAAGAGACGCACACACATACATAAAATCCCCAGTTGCTCACTTCCTATCTAGTTATGTGTTTTGCAGAGCAGCTATTATTTAAGCAAAGAGCAGGTGGGGGAAGAAACATCTGAGCATGTTCAGGCACACGGGCACGCTCGCTCGCTCCAATCCGTAGTAAGGAATTGCAAACTACGCTAGCAACACTCGGCCAAGCCAAAACATGTCTCCGCATTCCTGGCTCTGAAAATGCAACACACATGCACACAAAGAGGAGGCTCTTTGAAAAGGGTTCTGCCCCTCTTCTTGCAGACTTTGCAGAGAGACAGAGAAAGAGAAAAAAAGAAAGAAAGAAAGAAAGAAAGAAAGAAAGAAAGAAAGAAAGAAAGAAAGAAAGATAGATGTACAACTGAGCAACTTTGGAAGAGCTGCCCTGGGAGGAAAGGGAGCAAGCCAAAATCACCTTTTAGTCATGAAAGCCTTCAGACCCCCCCACCCCAAAGACAGAGGCCATTTCCGCACTGGCATGTTATAGTGCTATTATTCCACTTTCAGCCTCCTATGAAATCCTGGAGTTTGCAGTTCAGCAAGGGGACCTAAGTGGCCAGAGACCAAGATCCCACGTTGTGCTGGCAGAGTGTAAGTCTACATTCATATTGTTACACAGTGGTTGTGCTACAACACCCCTCTGCTGAATGCCAATGTTGCTCAACTAACGGTGTACCTGTCAACTTACCTGCCTGCTGTTCTTCTGGGCAACAGAGAAGGCACAGTGGCTGATTCTGCATTCCCAGTGACTCAGATGGCACACAGACACAGAAGGCATAGAAGAATATCTATGCATCGCCCAAGAAAGTGCAGCTGCATGTCTGGCATCCTGTTGGTCAGTCCCAACTATGGCAGAACTACTCAATCCATCGCTGAATGGTCAGTCAACACTTGGGCCATCTCCATTCACCCTACATTGTTATAGTGCCATGATTCCACTTTCAACATTTGGTAGAGTTCCGGAGTTTGTGTTTTCCTGAGGCCAAAGAGCAATCTGGCCAAGAATCCTCAAGGCCCCTCCCTCAACTGCAAACCCCAGGATTTCACAGGACGCTGAAAGTGGAATAATAGCACTATAACAGTGTAGTGTGGAAAGGGCCCAAATGTATGGAAGAACAGGAGAAATCTGTGGAAGGCAGGAAGAAAAGCTGGGAGGAGGAAAGTGTGGCCCCTTATGTCTACCTCCAACTTTGGAAGCGTTCTAGTTACAGCAGGCCTAAAAAGTAACCCCAGCTTGGTCTTCCCTGTCTGTATTAGTTTAGCCTGACTGCAGCTCCAGTTATTCACGGACTCAGTTATAGCAGTACGATCCCACTTTAACTGTCATGTTTCCACCCTCTGGAATCCTAGGATCTGCAGTTTGCTGTAATTCTCTGCCGCAGACTGGGGCTCTCTAACCATGAACACTGAAGGACCTTTGCAAACTTAAGATCCCAGGATTCCACAGGATGGATGCCTAATTATTAAAGCGGCACTGCACTAATATAAAAGTGCAGTGTAGCTTTACTGTCTCTCTCTCCCTCTCCAAAGATATCAACATTTCTAATGCTCTTGTCACCTGTATGTTTTCAGCCAGGATGGCTGCTTTGCAGAGTCCGAACTCAAGGTGGCCCCTTGTCTGCAGGCAGCGTGCCAACCTGGGCCAGAGAGAAAAAACACCAGGCTGAATCAACAGGGTGCTGAGCCGAAATCCTAGCAGGGACCTGCAGGCAGGCGGGTGGAAAACTGGGGGAAGGAGAGCGTCTGCGCATGGCTTGCACACGGCACAGACAGAGCACCAGACCCCAGGCCCCCACCCCCTTTCCCAAAGACAGAGCCTCACGCGGTGGGTTGCTAGAGTTCAAACACTTCTCTCTCCCTCTGTGTTGGGACAGCTGCAGAGAAGTAAAATGTGGAAAAAGGAAGGACACCCTCTCTGCTGTGAGCAGGAGGAGTCAGCGTGAACAGCTGCAACATCCTTCTTTTCAGGCCAGAGTGAGGAATAATCTCATAGGAGATGCAAACACAGGATGAACACTTGGGTTTGTTTTGTGTTTTTGTTTTAAAAAATCACTATCATTACTATTATTGTTTGTTATCAGTACAGGTTGAGACTCCTTCATCCTGGAATACTTGCAAATAAGTTTCCTAAATTGCAACACTCACCATGCTGTGAGATGTGTTACAAAATTGAAAGTTTTTAACCTTTGCAAGCATAAAAGGATAAACCAACTCCCATCCCTCCCGAATCTCTATCCTCCGCTTGCAATAAAGCCAGGTGAGCAAGCTTTGACCCTGGGGCTCCATGTGGCTCCCAAGCTGTCTTTATGGCCATGTTTTTATGACCAGCCCTTTGTCTTAACAATAATTCCTTAAAAGGTGGATGAATTGCCTCTCCCCGAATCCCCCAGGAGTTGTGATTTACCTTTGAAACAGGTTGCGTGCTTTCTACGCTGTTACAACATTTAATATTTAAAAACTTTTAAAAACTTTGCAAAGTCAGATGTGGATTCCTGATTGCTCCTGCTTCACAGAATCATAGAATTTTAGAGCTGGAAAGGGTCCCAACGGCCAGCCAGTCCAATCTTGTCTGAAACTGGAATCAACAACTGAAGCACCCCTGAAATATACCCATCAAACCTCCACTCAAACACCTCCAGCAATGCAGAGCCCACCATCCTCTTTCTGTTTTGGCTCTGTGGTTCCCAGAGCATCCCAGGACAGATAACTGGCCCTCCGTCCCACCCCAGTTGCCCACCCCTGCAATAAAGCCCCTATTTACCCTCCTGGAACAGGACTCCCCTCTCTGACATACAAAGGCAACATATGTCTGAATGGGAAGAAACGGGGAGGGTGCAAAGGGACACAGATGGCCCCGGCCTCTGCCTAGAGGCATCTGGCTCGCCTGTGGCCAGAGAAGGAATGTGGGAGAAGTCCAGCCCTTCATCTGTCCGTAAAAAAAAAAATCTTGTTGCGGGGACAGAAAGAAAGAAGGAGAGGTTTCGGTGTGGGGAAAAAGTCACTTCAAACAGAGAAGACAACCTGGTTCCAGATGTCACATAAGTCACTGCGGGGAAAAAATAAGTTTTATTCCCATTTCTGGGAAATTTCAGGGGGGAATTGAATAAGGCAAAATCAGCATCCTTTAATAGAATGAAAGTCACATAGTTGCATCAGGAACATAAAATGCACTGCCTGTGACTTGGCTTGGCACAAAAGTGCTCCATTTGATATGCTAAAGGTACAGATTTCTTTCTTTGTTTCCAGGAAATGACTACCAACTGAACTTAGTGTTTTGGCTATTACTGTTACGAAAGAAGCTACACCATCCTGAAGCACACTCAAAGTATGAGGAACTTCTTTGCTTTTGCCAGTTTATGCAGAGAAGGCAAAAAGGGGGAAACATCTTTAAAATCAGAAGGAAGAAACCCATTTTGTCTCCTCTAGTTCTTCATAGAAGATGTAAAGATGTTCTCCAGAAACTGCATCATTCCAGTCTCAATGCATTGCTTCCTGCAGACACATGGCAGAGGCAAAACCCTACACCAAAAGTCTATGTTTCTTCAGCCCCCCTCTGTAATTCTCTCTGTGCCAATGCTGCTAGAAAGACTTCCAGCTATACAGAGGACAGGGAGGAAAAAGGAGTGGGATATTTCTAAAACAGAGCTTAACTGAGATATGCTTGTAATTTTGCAGGGTTTTCTTAGGCAAGGAATACTTCCAGGTCGTTTGCCACGGCTGTCTTGGACATGGAGCCTACAGTGCTTAGTGTTTCCTGGCAGTCTTCTTTTCAAGTACTGCTCAGGCCTGAGCCTGCTTAGTTTGCAAAATCAGATGGGATCTGGTGCCTTCAGGGTATTCAAGCAAGTTATAAAAGCCGAATCTTTTCCTGTGCTCGTCCTGTGTCTGGTCCATGTGGGGTTTTGTGTCTTCTGCTGTTCTTGCAACGATACACACTCCACCCTGCTTGGCCGCATTTGTTCTCCAGGGCCATGTAATCACTCAGCACACGTTGCATGAAATGAAAGAGAAGCCCTAGAAGATGTGGTCAAAGTGGGGCTGATCCATCTCACTTTCTGCTCCCAACAGCAGCACTTTCCTTGTGGGAGGTTCTCCCTTCTGTTTTTTCATAGGCACGTTGCCGCTGGACAGGAGATGCTACTTAACTATTATGGCTACAAACCAAGGCAAACATTTTTTTAAGTATTTGCATAGCATTTCCTCTTCAAAACCACAGCAGAGATGAATAGTGCAATTAACCCATAGAAACCTATGTGTGGTATGAATGAACCCAATGTTTACACCAACAGCCAAGAAGCCTTATACTTAAAAAAAAAATAGCTGGATTGAATTATACCCCAACTGTTAGTTCCAAGTAGAACAGACTTATGGAATAAATGAGATTTATGTAAATGCCGATCAATGGGACTTACCCAGCCGGGCTTCTGCACTAGATTGTTATAGCGCTATTATTCCACTTTCAACAACCTATGGAATCCTGGGGTTTGCAAGATTTCAGTGTCAATTCATTGTTTCCCGCAGACACATGGTGGCAGAAACCCAACACCAAAAGTGTATGTTTCTCCAGTCCTCCTCTGTAATTCTCCCTATGCTGATGCTGCTAAAAGAACTCCCAACTATACAGAGGACAGGGAAGAAAAGGGAGCAGGAGCTTTCTAAAACAGAGCTTCTTCATCTAGTGCAGAAACGGGCCTAGTTGGGACTAGAAAATGGATTCTTACAATGGAGACTGAACACAGCCAAGCAAGTAGAACGTGTGCCATTGCAAGAAGAGTATAAGACACAAAACTCCAGGTGGACCGGACACAGAAGAAACACCGCAAAGATTTAACAAGCAACATAACTTGTGGTAGAACACAGAACAAAGAGGCCAATTAAGGACACAGATTCCACAACTGCAAAGAAAAGGGTTTGCAAAAGAAACTGCATCCAATTTCCATTTTAACAACTTTATATTTTGCATTACTGAGCGAAAATGCGACACTTTCAATACCATACCCACCACACACAGCTCCCAATTTCCATCTGTGAAATGTCGGATGGTATGGCATACTGATGCTTTACCCGCTTAAATGTGCCCTTTGCTATTTGTTCCATATACCCAAAAAGGCAGAAGAGGCTTTATTGTTTTTCTCCCAGAACACATGAATGCAATACTTTCAGGCTACCTGAATAGTATATGCAAGTCTCAGCAGCCTTCACTGTATCTGGAAATTGCCGGTATTTATATTTATATTTACAGTTATATTTATTTATTTGCTGGATCATGGCAAGCAAAGACAATTGTCTTGGTTCTTTCTGATGCAGTGCTAGCCAGGGTCTTTTCTCCCACACACAACCCAGGAGTCCATTTCTGTGTGTTGTTCAGGAACACAGCACACCTCCCTTCTGCTCTGCAATTCCTTCAGAAACTGCCAGGACTGGGGAACACAGTACCCTCCAAATGCTATTGGACTCTCTCACCATCAGCCCTGCCCGTTCAGCCTGCTGGGAGTTGCCATCCAAGAATATTTGGAGGGCCAAACTTTCCCTGTCTTGCATAAGCCTTTTAGTTGCAATTAAAAAACAAAGTTTGTGTTGTTAAACAACCATAAAGTGTCTTTGAAACAAGGATGAAGCCTCCCTTTTATGCTATAATGGCGTGCATTGCATAACCCAAAAGCAAAAGGCTCTGTGAGATTTCCAAAACCCTGGAGCTATTGAAAATGATTACACAGTCTAAGGAAGGCTTGCTCAGGCAAGTTGGTGTCTTCAAGGCAGGAATCTTAGCTGGCATTGCTCAAGAAATACTAAATATGCCTCTGTCCTAAGTTCACCCAGCAAAGCAATACCCCTCCCATAACAAGGTTAATCCACAGACTTTTGCAGAAATGCAAACATGTTCAGCTCTGCATAATTTTATTTTGTTTCAAAGCAGAAGTCGCTGTCATGTTCATAAGCCCATGACTGGGAAGGAGAACAATCCTCAGTGTTTCCAGTAGGCAAAGCATAACCCAACTGTGTTTCCTTTTTCATTAGTCCCAAACCCAGGAGTGGCTGACAGCTTCTGTGTCAGTGGACCGGTGAGTCCACTCTGGGTTTTAGCTATCCAAAGTGTGCAACCTTAAAACCCCCAAATGGCCGTGGCACAATGGATACCTCCTTCAAAGTTTGGACCAAAAACCAGAGGGAACTGTCCACCCCAATGACCTGTGAACAACCGGCTGTGACCTTGGCACATGGGAGACCCGGCAAACTCAGTGGCGCTGAGTCTTTACAAGACATGCACAAGGATTACAGGCCAAGCACTTGCAGTGTAAAAGTTCCAGGTAGATTTTTTTTTTTTTTAATGGACTTTCCTTTATCTCCAAGAAGCTCCTTGGTCTGTCCAGCCACCAGGTTGGTTTTGTGGGCTACCCTTTTCTCCAGAGAGCACAGGGACTTATGCAGGGACCCATGACCCCAATTTTAATAATCAAAACAACTCTGTCAGATAGAATCACAGAGCTGAAAGGGACCACAAAGGCCATCTAGACATGCAATGCAGACGCACATAGCTGCATCATTTCCGAAAAAGGCCTTGCAACCTCTCTTTAAAGACCTCCAAAGACCTCTGCGGTCATCTGTTCCACTGTTAAGCAACAGCATTTATAGTGAAAAAGTTCTTCCTAACATTTAGACTAATCTCTTTTCTTGTACAGTCAGCCCTCCTCCACATTTGCTAGGGTTAGGGGCACAGGATTCCCTGCAAAAGTGGAAAAATCACCTATATCAAAACATGTGTGTGTGTGTCTGTGGGAAAGGAGGCTGAGGGACGGTGGGAAGATCAGGCATCCAGGGTCCAAAAGGAAAAGGAGGACAAGACACGGGTTTTTAAAGGGCTGCACAGCCTTATTTAAGCCACTGATAGAGAAAGTTTCCCTGAAAAGAAGTGCTTCAGGTGGCAAGAAGGCAGGGGCCATTTCCGCACTACACTCTCATAGCGCACTTATTCCACTTTCAACATCCTGTGGAATTCTGGGGTTTGTAGTTTACTAAGGCCAAAGGCTGAGAATGAAAAATGGCCCTTCCCAAACTGCAAACCCCAGGATTCCATAAAACGTTGAAAGTGGAATAATCGCACTATAACCGCACGACACTCTTATAGCGCGATGATTGCACTTTCAACCTCCTATGGAATCCTGGGGTTTGCAGTTCCGGGAGGGGCCAGCTGGCCCCTCCCGGAACTGCAAACCCCAGGATTCCATAGGAGGTTGAAAGTGCAATCATCGCGCTATAAGAGTGTCGTGCGGAAATGTTCAGGGATTGGAGTAACAATCAAATCTGTGAAGGTCAAACGCACAAATCTAGAGGGCTGGCCATCATTTGAATCCATTTGGTTCCTGTTCTAATCTCTCTGGATCAGGAAAAAAACCAAGCTCACTCCACTTCCTAGGTGACATCCCTTCAGATGGGCTGAGATAAGAGACCACGAATGAAGAGATCAAGACTGCAGCTGGAATATGAAACGGGCTTTCGGTTACCTCTTTACATACTTCCTCCGAAGCTGGCCTGAAATACTGGCTTATTCAAATTTCTCTTCCTGCAGGTTCAAGATGGCTTACAGGAGCATGGGAAAAAAAATGAAACTGCCAGATACTGACCTAAGAAACATCACAAAAACTTCTTTCCACAAGAAAGGATTGCAGCAAAGAAGAAACGACAGGGCAATTTTACAGAATCCTGACTGCATGTTCATTTTCTTTCCAAAAGGTTCACGTGCTTCTCTACTATATATAATCCTGACCTTTAGACCGTGCTGAAAATTATTTCTTTTTTTTAAGAGGACATCAGTACAATGCTGCAAATGTATTTACACACATCAGTATCCTAGCAATTTTGATTACCTTGTCTACCACCAGAAAATACCTGAATTAAAAAAAAGCGGGGGGGGGCGAAGAAACCACTAAAACTCTTATCAAAGTGCTTTAAATACAGAACTGATCTGGGCTTGTAAAAGATAGATGTTTGGAGGATTATTTACATTTTGGGTTTCCAGTAACTTGCAGAAGGCACTGAAAAAGGGGTGCGAATCACACAGACTAAACGGTATTTGTCTCCAGTGGGAGTCCAGAAGTCAAGGCTGGGTGTCCATTTGGACACAGGGCTATTCCTTCAAAAAATGCCTTGCAAAATGGCTTTCTATTGCAGCGTGCAGCACGGCACGTTCCAGAGGCTCTCGGTCAATATTATTTGCCGGAGTGCCTCCTCGCTCTCCACCAGGTTCCAGATCAATCAGCAAAAAGGCGCTGCTGCGTGACTCAAAAGCCTGAAGGTTCAGCAGAAAAGCAACACTGACTCAGCCCTTATAAAAGCTTCCCACATCACTGATGAGAAGTTCTCCCAGATTTTAAAAGTGAATCACTTAACAGCAAACAAATGTTGGGCTGCAAAGGAGGGCATTTCTCCAGGACCTCTCCTTTTAGAGGGCTTAACCAAGCCCGGTTCCTTTAACAAAGGCAAAGCCCCAGGGCGGAGGGTTTGTCTCAGCCTCAAGCCACACCTCGGTGCTGCTGGCATCTAAGGAGCGAGCAAGCGCACATGGAGTGCAATATGATACACCCAGGTGGGGCCAGGCCTTGCTCTAAGGAGAAAGGCTGGAAGGAAGCAGAGGAGGGAGGCCTGGGCAAGGGTCCGTTGCAGGGAACAACAAGAGGGGAGGCAAACCTCAAAGAGAACAAGAGGGGAAGCAAACCTCAAACCAGAGAACCCACTACAGAGAGAAAGATGGTGCTGCAGGGAGAATACCATGGACTACCGTGAAGATAAACAAATGGGTCGCAGATCAAATGGGTCGCAGATCAAAGAAGTGTCTCGTTCCAGAACTAGGGGCATTTCCGCAGGAGACTGTTATAGCACTATGATTCCACTTTCAACATCCTATGGAATCCTGGGGTTTGCAGTTTTGGAGGGGCCAGCCGGAAACGGCCTAGCTGTTTTTCCAGGTCTCCTCAAGGGTTCTTCTGGCACCAAACACTGACCCACCTGACTGCTATAGCAGAACCGTGTTGGTGGTCAATGAGAAGCATTCCAGATATTTCACTGATGGAGTCCAACATCTCTCCGACAGTCAATGGGAGAACTGAGCTCCCAAACAAATTCTACCCAGACTATCTCTTGGCTGTCAACCAAATTCAGTCCCCATAAACTGGGCATATGTGGAGCTGGGGTTGGGCAGATGCCAATGGAATATGGACTCCCACTGATGTGGGCACCACAGTTCAAGGGCAACCAGCATCTTATGCCTCTTCTTCGACAGGAATAGTTTTAAGTTCTGTGTCAAGAAGGGATTGTCATCAAGCCCTAAGAGGAATACAAATGTACATATTTCAACAGGTAGGTCCACTTCACAAGGGCTGTTTGGGTTTGAAGAATAATCTCTTCTCCAGGGTGAACCTTTGGTGTGCAAGCCCTACATGTCTGGAGGAGCATCGGACCACGCACAGCACTGGCCGGCGAAACCCAAGATGTCAAAAACCCACCACCACAGTCCTTAGGGGAGCCATTTTCCCTACAACTATTCTAAAAAAGATCTTCCTTAATAAAAATCTAAAAAAATACAGATACATGTCTTAGATACGCAAGGGTATATAAGCACAGATGAATCAGTGTTCAAATCATTGATCTATTTATTTAAGAATATTTCTGTACACCTTTTCATTTTCAAAAAAACAAACAAAACCCAGAATGGTTCATAAGATACAATAAAAGCTGTGGCTAAAATAACAAATCAATTCTAAAACAGTAAAATAACTGATTTTGTATATTATACATACTGTGAAGGTAAAAGGCCTGACAGGCTCAAACTATACACACACTGCAACTTTTGCTTTTTGTGATACCTTTGCATATAGTCCTATTTCTTAGCTAATCTGATCTTGACCACTGAATTGCAATCCATGCATCAGCTCCACTTGCAACCCTAGATATAGAAAAGAAAGCAAACCAAATGCAAGGAGCAGAAAGAAGGAATAAAGCAGTGCACATCTATGACCCATTCCGCACTGGACTGTTATAGCGCTATTATTCCACTTGCAACGTCCTATGGAATCCTGGTAAAGACTTTGGCTATTTCCGCACCAGACTGTTAATAGTGCTATTATTCCTCTTTCTACATCTCCTCCCGAAACTGCAAACCCCAGGATTCCATAGGACGTTGCAAGTGGGATAATAGCGCTATAACAGTCCGGTGCGGAAATGGCCTTCGTCTGCATCTAAAAGCTTCAAAGGCAATATAGCCAGTAATAATGTAATTAGAGCCAATTTCATTAATACCAAAAGTAAAATCCCCAACATTCTGGGTTTCTATTTAGATTTCTGTTTTGCAGCAACCACCACAACCAGGGCTTTTAAGGCTAGGATACGGACAGCACAAGAGTTATAAACTCCCCTTTCAAACCACAGCTTGCAAGATCTTGGCTTAAAAATCTGACTGTGAAACTGGGCAACCTAGAATAGCAAAGCAGAGGGGTAAGCAGAAAGAGAGAGAGAGAGAGCAAAAGAGAGCACATACTGTTTAAGAAAAAAAAGGGGGGGAAAGAGACATTTCAGCAAGTGGGCAGGAATTTACTGGAAATGGGATACCTTTTGCCCAGAAACTTCATTAAGGGTGAAGGGAAAGGAGTAGGGGGTGGGGGAGAGGAGTTGAGTTTCATCTTTCTTGGCTTCACATCATGTTCCACATGTGCAACAGCTGCTCTCCTCTGGAGAGAAGCCCTCGCTGGATGTAAGACGCATGAACACTGCTTGCTAGGTTAGGAAGCATGGAGCAGCAAGCGTGTCCAACAGTTGGCCTAAACCAAGAGTTTTAAGCTTTCGGCTTGGAGGGATCCCTTCCTGTTGTGACCCAGGTACAAAGACAACCTGCGCAAGGTAGACAACCCCTGGAAACATCCCCTAATATGGCAGGCTTCCAACATTTCTGCTCTCCAGCTGGGGGTGATGGGCATGATAGTCAAGAGTCTCTAGTTCCACACAGACCACAACGGTGCAATGGATCAGCCATCCATTTAAATCCTGCATGTGCAAACACAAGTGCGTGGAGACGAATGCATAAGCGTTACAGGCACCAATAGAAGGTTTACCACAAAGCATTTGTGGAATGCAAAGGCGGGCCGAGAGGTGGCACAAGAAGGACTATAAAAAGGATGTTTTCAACTAAAATCCAAGGTCAGCTGACTTGCCACCACTGGAAGACTGCTAAAATGCTGCCCTCCTCTTTTTCCCAAACCCCCTGGAAACTGCCAACATTAAAGAACACTATTGAAATATTAACATAAAATACTGTGATTTTATTGGAAAACGATAACCAATATTAAGAGCAATTTGTGAGGCTTCTGATCTGTGATCCAAACACAATGTGGACTCTTCTCTTTTCCCTTTCCATACTGTTTTCACGCATTGTTTTTGGACATAGCTGGAGCTTTCTAGTCACCCGGTTGGGACAGAACAGAGACCTGCACATGCCTTTAGCTGTTCGGTTGCACATAGCTCCCCCTGTCCCACAGGAAGCGATGAATCCAGAAAAGTTTCCAGTTATCCTCCATTCTCTGTTACTTCCAGCTCAGCTACCTGTGGATCTCAGCTGGTTAAGATCCTGGCTTACTCCAAAGCTGGCTACCCTGGCTGGAAGAAAGAGGGAACTGATACTTTAAAAGCCTCCTAATTGAATCACGATCTCTCCAAGAAAGGGAGGAATAGAGGGACTGTCCACAATGGGAATGTAAGTGAAGGTTCTGCCCAGCTCCCCCTAATAGGCTACGACACAGACATCCTGATGCAACCGGTGGTTCATTCTTATTCCAATCCAAAAATCCCATTTCCCTCTGGAGAGGTGTGCCACAGTTTTTCCTCAATGGATCAGGAACCCCATGTTGAAAGGAAATTCTGACTCAACATTATGGAGAACTTCCTGACAGTAAGAGCCGTTCACGGCGGAAAAGACTGCCCCAAAAAGTGGCCAGCTCTCTGTTTAAAAACATCTAGTAAAAGAGCTCAGAACATCATCTCTCAGCAGCACTTTAGCAGCGGGTGCCTGCATTTGTTGCCCCCTAAACCATGGAATGATCTGCTGGAAGAGATTCAACAGCCGAATGTGCCCTCTGAATTAAAAACAGCATTAAAGATCAGTTTCTTCCAGCACGCCTACACTGATGATTTTAAACTGTAAACATGTAACAATGAATTTTAAATATGCATTGTCTGTTTTTAGATATTTGCAATTTGTTTTTAGATGCTATGCATTGCAACTACTGCTTTAACTGAAGTTCTGTTTTTAACTGTTATATGTGAATCTATTGTTGTCCCCCAGTTTGATCCATGGGGAGAAGGCAGGTAAAAAAATGAACAGTATTCATCATCATAATCATCATCATCATCCTAGATGGCTTCTGCAATGCTTTCCAACTCTGCCGTTCTATTCTCTGATTCTATCCTCTATCTATTTTGAGGGGTCGGGCAAAGGCTGTGTGCCTTCCGCAGGTGTCTTTGCAGGTTTTGGCCGTTTGCTTTTGGTTGTCGTTGTTCCTTCTACTTTCAGGGGCATTTTAGCAGTGAATTCCAGCATTTGCATGGGGCCGGACTAGAGGGACCCGAGATTCCTTCCAGCTCCATAATTCTACTATCCCCGAAACTCAGCACCCTGGACCTCTCCTTTAAAGTTCAGAGCAAAGAAAGAAGGCTCACCGTCCCATTGGCACCTAAGCCACTGGCTGCCACTGCATCCCTCTTCCCCCTGCAAAAGTCAGGCAGCCTTTGCCATTCAGGTCCACAAAAATAAAAGTCCAAATAAAACAAGCCTTTGCTAAAGTTCATGGAGGAAACGTCTCGCAGAATTGAGATGTCTGGACAACGGCTACTGCGGTTACTCGCCGTC
The DNA here is from genome assembly GCA_948474755.1 of Ctenosaura bakeri. Classification (NCBI taxonomy): domain Eukaryota; kingdom Metazoa; phylum Chordata; class Lepidosauria; order Squamata; family Iguanidae; genus Ctenosaura; species Ctenosaura bakeri. The sequence goes on from CAOLHI010002902.1 coordinate 152,919, forward strand.
TGCTCCCTTCCCTGCCAATCAACACAAACAGCTTTGAACTGGAATTTTCCCCCATTTTAATCCAACACATTAAAGGAAGCAAGGATAAAAATGTTTATTTGGACAATTCAGAAGTCTTGCAAAAAATAAAATAAAATGAAAATAAGGGGCCATTGCCTAAGTCTGGGTACAACCCACTGGTGAAACGCTGCAGTCAACATCGACCCAAACAGCAAGGTGTATCAGGACATGTCAAATACCCTCCTCTCCTATTTACTACCTTTCTTAGGTGACTATTTCTATTTTTTTTAAGGAGTCAATACGTTATGACAAAATTAAAACAAGCAGCAGTTAAAATATGACAAGATAGATAAGGGCCATGATCCTACCTAGGGCCATTTCCACACTACACTGTTATAGTGCTATTATTCCACTTTCAACCTCCTGTGGAATTCTGGGGTTTGTAGTTTCCTGAGGCCAAAGAGCTCTCTGGCTGGGAATTCTAAAGGTCCCTCCCTAAACTGCAAACCCCAGGATTCCATAGGATGCTGAAAGTGGAATGATAGCACTATAATAGTGCAGTACGGAAATAGCCTAGGATTAAGTAGTGAAAACCATATGTGAGATTTTCACTACCTAATCCCAGCGCAGGGTTATGGCCTATGTCTATTGCATAGTGATTGTGCTAGGAGTGATAACTCTGTACAAGCAAATGCATAAGTGAACGTGCATCCAAAACAGCAGCACACGTACGGCTCTGCTTCTGCAACCCTGAACTGAATGCAGATGTTCCATATCAGGCAAAAATGTCTGGCTGCTTCCATACTGGAACTTAATGCACACTTAAGACATCAAGAAGATTCCCAGAACAACAAATCATCAGAGCAGACAGTTTCCTTGGGACAGCAATCAATAGTAACTTATTCTATTCTGATGATACTTCTCTGCATAGTAAGTTTTTTAAAAGCAACCAACAAATTTCGTGTAAGTCTTATGAACTGCAAACTGTGAATTCCATTTTTAACACTGCAAACAAACAAAAAAAAGTCACTGGTTCTGTATTGTTATTTCCACTTTAATTTGCCATCCGGTGAAGCCAACAGAAAGACTCTGCGGACCCAAGGCTAGAAAAAGGAGGCAAAAGAGCACTCAAGGCAATTCCCAAGATTTATTTTTTAAGTAAGCTCATTGTGATCATTAAGAACTACACCCAAATCTTTGGAGAGCATGTGTTAGCTAAACAAACAAAACCCAGCCACTGTAATACAAGAATGGTACACACACATACCCTCCACTAGAGCCAAGATCCTCCCAAGAACAGATTTTAAATCAAAGGTGAGCACAATGTGACTTTCTAGGGCCATTTCTGCACTACAGTCTTATAGTGCTATTATTCCACTTCCAACCTCCTATGGAATCCTGGGGTTTGCAGTTTAGGGAGGGGCCTCAAAGGCCATCCTCAAAGGCCCCTTCCTAAACTGCAACTCCTGGATTCCATAGGACGTTGCAAGTGGAATAATAGCACTATAACAGTCTAGTGCGGAAATGGCCTTATAGTCAATCAAGCCATTGGGTGTAATGATTTGAGTGTAGTACTATGACCCCAGAGCCCAGGGTTCAAATTCCCCTCTTGGCCACGGAAACCCACTGAGCCCATGGAAACCCACAAGATACTAGCCAGAATCTTTAGCAAAAATGCCCTCGAGCTTCTGCTCTGGATCTAAAGAAAAACCAGCGTAACCCTTGCAGGGGGTCTCTAGCTAATAGGAGTGGCAGCTGGTTCTCTATGGCTTTTTATTCCAAGGATAATGGGAACTCTCCAAATCCACAGCCTATCAAGCCATCAGGGAGGGGGAAATAAACAATGTGGAGCTAAAAAAGAGATAGGAGAAGGGGAAATGTGGGACTCAAGGTGTCTCCTCCACACCAACCCCTGAACACCTATCTGGAATAACCACAATTTCTTCAGAGAGAAGCATCATAAGGAAGATGTGTTGGAAACACATGAGAGGTTTGCATCTGCACAGTTGGGATTAGCAGCTGTTTCCCTTTTACTTTTCTTGAAAAGCCTAAGAAGTTTTAACACATAGCAGAGTCTCTCCTGTCTGTTCATAGAGGCCTCCTCACAGTGGACGAGTCAGCACACATAGCTCTACCCCTCGGCCTGAGGTCATGCGGTCTTGGAGCACGATGACCAAACTTGTGGCTCAATGGCCACAATGACCTCACCCGCTGTCAGGAGCTAAGGAGGGTCAGGCCTGGTTAGAACTTAAAGTGGGAAACCACTAGCAAGGAACAGCAGGCATCTCCAGGTCGGGCTAAGAGAGATTCCAACTGGACACCCTGGAGAGCTGCAGCTGCCAGCCAGAGCTGCCAGTACCATATTCGATGGACCAAGACTCCGGCCATTTCCACATTAAACTGTTATAGTGCTATTATTCCACTGTCGACATCCTATGGAATCCTAGGGTTTGCAGTTTAAGGAGGGGCCTTGGATTCCATAGGATGTTGAAAGTGGAATAATAGCACTATAATAGCACTAGAGTGCGGAAATGGCCTCTGACTCAGTAGAAAGCAGTTTTCCAGGGCCCTGTTCAGAGGGATCTGGGTTCAATCCCTTGAATCTCCAGGTAGGGCTAGGAAAAAGATTCCTCTTTGAAATCCCAGAGTGCCATTACTGTTGGTCAGAGCTGAGATCACAAGGCTAAGGGAGGACCAAGACCTGTCTGACTCACTATTGGGCAGCTTCCCTTGTTCTTATGTACACCACCCCAGGTTCAGTCTCCAGTGGCATCTGAACAAATCTTGCGAAGAAACCTCCACGAGAAGCTTGCTGTAAGTTAAAATCACCTTGAAGGAACTGAACAGAATGAGAGAAGCAGCTCTTCCTTCTTTCCTACCACCACGTGCTCGGCAACTTGGCCCTGCACATACACGCAGCTTTGGGCTGGATGGCTAGAAGGGGGTACGGTGGAGGAGTGTAAAGAAGGAACTGAGAACAGTGGCTGTTGGACAGGCATGTGGACCAGAAGAGCTCCTTGCAAGAAAGATGTCCTGGCCAGAGCACCTTAGGCCACTGAGAACTTGGAAGGTAAGCAGGGTTGGCCCTGGTCAGTCCTTGGAGAGGAAAGGTCCAGGAGGGAAGGACTCAGGATCCAAGATCCTCCAAGTAGGTCTAGAGAAAAACCCTGCCAGAAACTTTGGAGAGCCACTTCCTGACAGACTCACCCTGGAGACCATGGCTGCCCATCAGAGTTGACAGTGCCAAGCCAGGACAGGCAAGGGTCTGACTCAGGTGAGGCAGGTACGGTCCTGGGTACTAAATGAGAGGCACCCTAGTTTCTGAAGCCAGTTCTCCCACCAGCCAAGGATAGGCGGAATTGCACAGAAGTAAAAACCATGCCCCATCTCCTAGGATGCTGGAAGGTGGGCAGGGATGGGTCTGGTTGGTCCCTGGGTCTGGTTGGCCCAGGAAAACTCCCAGAGAGCATGGAGATTAGTCACACCTGAAGGTACATTACAACACCAGACACTCTTTACACTCTTACCTCCATCCATTACAGAAGGTGCACTACACATCCCCTCCTCTCCAAACATATTTTAGAAACCCAACCGCAGAACAATGGCTGTGCTTTTGCACCTGCAGGCAAAACAGCTCCAGTTCCCCTCAGAAAGAGAGTCTGGGATGCACAACAAGGGCACAGTCTCAGGGGGATGGGTTTCTTCTCACCCACAAACACAAGGACCATCCAAGACCTCCTGATCCCTGGAGAACATTTTCCACCAAGCAGAGGAAGCCAGGCTTATCTCTGATTGCTCCCAAAACTTATCAGTCCGCGCGCCTTCCCCCAGAGGAGTCCCAAACGGAAGGGTTCTGCTTCTGAAAGTTGTCTTTTGTGAAAGAAGCATTCCCCCTTGAGCTGTGTGTGCATCTCCTCCTTGGCCGGCCAGCGTGCAACAGATGCTTCTTTGTGCGCGCCAGCCGCTCTGTGCTAAATCATCCTGACAGCCAAGAGACACATTTACGGAGCATTAGGAAAGCAAGAGGCAAGGATGAAAACAAACGGGGGAGAGCACCATTTCACAGCTTTCTCGGCTGTATGGTGGGTGAACTTTCACTTTCTTTGAAAAAGGAAGAGCAGGGAAGCAGCAACGTTGCTTTATGCTTCAAAGAAAGAAAAGAAAGGGAGAATAAAAAAATAAAGATCAGAAACAGCTCAGTTTTTCCAGATCAGCAAAACTTTGTAACAGAAGGTCAAGCACGGCTCCCATGCCTGGAAAAAAAAAAAGTTTGGGAAGAACTACAAAAGTTTGTGTGCACTTCCAGCTCATGCGTGTGACCATCACGAGCTGCATGTGCGTGAGTGACTCCACTCCACCACGAAAACACAGAATGTTAGCAAGGGAAGAAAGAAAAGGAGGAGGAGAATGACCAAAATAATCGTGATGAACTCTTTGGCCCGTGAAACCATCCACACCCTGTTCAGCTGAGGCCCAAGACGCCCTGAGAGCTAGAAAGAGCAGCCGCCTGGGAGAACGGAAGGGGCAGATAGGCCTGTTCATTTCGGTGTTATTTTAGATGCAAGGTTTTCACATGGAGAAGTCAAGACTTTATAGAGACAGCAGGAGGCCCAAATCATTACATAGTATTATTTGAGTCCTTATTATTACACCCAAAGAAACTAAGCAAGAAATGGGTGTATGTACACCATCTGAATTTGAAAATTTGACGTGTTTATGATACTTGTGCAAACTTTGACTTAAAACAACTACTCCTCTTTCTGGAAAAGATTTGCACTGAGAACCATACAAATAACCTGCGATGCACCCATTGGTACTTCAAGGATGGACTACACCCGTGATGCATGACAGCCAAATCTATTTGGGTTCACTAAGGCCATTTCTGCACTAGACTGTTATAGTGCTATTATTCCACTTCCAACATCCTATGGAATCATGAGGTTTGCATTTTAGGGAGGGATGTTTAGACTTCTCAGTCAGAGAGTGCTTTGGCCTCCCTAAATTACAAACCCCAGAATTCCGGAAAGGCCCTTAGTCTCAAGTTCCTTGGTTCTAGAACATTAAAATAGAACTGGAAGTTACCTGCCTTCATAAGGGAAGACTTGTGCTCAGCATTAAGGGAAACAAACACTTGCAATTTGACTGTGCAAGTGACAAATCTTGTACTGATCACTGACTCCTCAGAGTTGCTGCCCTTTATTGTATTTCTTTACTATTCTGGTTATTGTTTTGTTAAACTCTGAACTGCATAAGGCAGGGTGAGCCAAGTGCAGCCCTCGATGTGTTGCCAGAGTCTAACGTCCATCATTCTTCACTGCTGGCTATGCTGGTCAGGGCTGCTGGGACTTCCAGTCCCAGAACATTTGTAGGGCCACTGCTGTGCTCCACCAATGAGATAAGGAAAGGGAGAATTTAAGTATTTTATATTGTATTCCATATTTTTATATATATATATATATATATATATATATAATATGTGTGTGTGTGTGTATGTATAATATTTATAATATTATATATAGATATAGATATAGACACACACACACACATTTTATCTTCTATAATATATAAAGACCCTGGCCTGGCAGACTTCAGTCTATAATTTTTATAAAGTCATTGAGGGAGAGAATGATGCAGTAGTTCATCGGTTGGACTGCAAATCTGAGATGCTCCTAGCCAGTGTGGTAAGGAGTGCTGTGAGCTGCAGTCCAAAAAAAATCAAGAGGCCCACATGATTCCCAGCGCAATCCAAATACTACAGACCCAAAGAATCAAGAAAGACTTGGTAGTTCAGCATCAAGGCAAGTTATGAATGAATCCGTTGAAATTTGGAGTACCAACTGGATTTAGGCTGAAGAATCTTGTAGTACCTGGAAGGCTAGCAAGTTTTGTTCTGCAAAAGCACTTCATCATATCCTGATTTACTCTGGTTTGATTTTAAACTTCCCAAAATAACCAACAGTAATAACGTCTTGGGAATCCTGTTTTAGGAACCGTACTACGGTATAGAGGTCTCTGTGTGTATTTAGTAACGGCAAGCAGGACTTTATAAACGTATTACCAAAGTGCTTTGCCTTCTGCTTTCTTCAGTTGCTCAAAAGAAAAGGCAGCTGCATGGCAGCATCAGAAGGCAGGAGTTGAAACATTTTGCTAACTTATTTCTAAAGTCCTGTTTGTTGATCCCATTAATAAATAAATTCAAAGTGGTTAAATGTATCCTTCTGCCAGATGTCCTGTGTGTTTCTAAATCACCGGTTTATGTATGCACGCACACCAGCAGGATGGAGGGATCTGAGTGTTGGACTAAGGCTCCGAGAGACCTGGGTTCGAATGCCTGCTCAGCCACAAAGACCCCCCACTGCTTGACTTTTGGACACACTCTCTCAGCCTCAAGGACGACAAGGGGAAACTTCCTCTGAAGCGATCACGCCAAGAAAGTCCTAGGAGAGGGTTGCCATAGAAGAACTGGCGTGGCCTAGTTGTCTGAATGTCGGACTAGACAGCAGGAGGCTAGGATTCAAATTTCTGCTGGGTGAGCGCAGGCAACTCTCTCTCAGCCTCAAAGGAAGGCAACGTCAATCCCCCCCACACTGCCGAAGAAACCTGGCTGAGAAAACCCCCTCGCTTTGGGCTGCTGTAGGTCCGAAATGCCTTGAAGCCACATCACAACAAATACATGTGTGTACATAGTCAAAGAAAGAGGGACACGTAGCCGCCTGTTCGCCTAAGTTTCTGCACAGTCAAAGGGTCCGCACGGAGTTGCCCCTCCACCTGCCCCTTTTCCGCCAACTGCTTCCAAGTCCTGAGCCCTGCTGGGTGCAAAGGTTCTTTGGGGCAGGAAACTTGGACTCCAGACGGGTCAGCCGAGGTGTCTGCGAGAACAAAGGCAACTTTCTGGAGGGCCCCGGAAGCTCCCAGATTTGGGCAGAGGGGAAGGGGAGCCCCTGCGTGTCTACACTTGAACTCATGAATTCTATGTCAATATAGAGCCCATAGGACCAGTCCCATGGAGCCCATAGAAGACTAATTTAAGAAAAATAAAACAGAAAAAGGTCTAAAGACTGAAGGAGGAGGGTGCAGGGGAAACAGCCACCACCTATCCTTTTGCCCTTACTTAACAGCTACCCAAATTCCAAGTCCAAAGGGGAAAGGAGACCCTCAGAAGGCCCCTAAGCCAGTGCGCCACGGGCCAACAGACCCCCAGGCCGCCCCCGTGGCCACCGAAGGGGCCCCCGACTGCTCCCGGGGGGCTCCCTTCCCGGCGGAGAGGGCCTCGCCCGCCTCGCCCAGCCAAGGCGCCCAGGAGCCGGACCCCGGCGCGCCCGCCTCCACCGCTCCGCGGGCCGGACCCCGCCGTCCAAGGGGACCCACCGAATGGAGGCCGGCGACCCCGCTCCGACAAGGGCTGGTCTCTTGCCGAGTTTTTCCAAGGCAGGAGGAGGAGGCGGCGGCTCGGGGCGACCGGCCAGCCTATTCCAGCGCCCTCTTTCTGGAGCCACGGCCCGGCCAGGGGCCCGCCGGGCAGCCGCCAGCCCACGGAAGCGCCCGCGGAACGAATCCGAAGGCTCTTTCGTGGGCTCGTGGCTGCCCGGTGGGGCACCGGCCGGGCCGTGGCTCCGCGCCTCCCTGCTTTCCCGGTCCGCCCGCCCGCCCGGAGGGAGGAAGAGCGGCCAGGAGACGGGGGCGGCGGCGGGGCGGCGGGGGCGGGGGACCCACCTGGGGATGGTGATGCACTTGGTGCCGCCGCTCTGGGTGGTGATGGCGCGCTCGAGCTCGTCCAGCTGCCCGCTCTTCTTGAGCTTCTTGACCAGGCTCTTGACCGCCTTCTCGCACCACTTCTCCTCCTGCCCGTTCTGCTCGCCCTTCTTCCAGCCCAGCAGACGCTTCACGATCGGCGGCGTGAACGGCAGGATCGACGACATCGCCCCGCCGGAGGAGCCGGAGCCGGAGCCGGAGCCGGAGGGAGCCCCGGCCCCGCAACGCCCGGCCCGCCGGAGAGGGGCCGCGGGCCCACCGAGGGGGGGCGGCGGCGGCGGCGCTTCCTCTCGGGGACCCGACTTTCGACGGCGGCGGCGGCGGCGGCGGCGGCCGGGCTGACCAAGCGGAGCCCCCCTCCTCCTCCTCCTCCTCCTCGGTCCCTTCCGCCTCTCCTTTGGCGGCGGCGGCGGCGGCGGCGGGGGCTCCTTCTCCTCCTCCTCCTCTCGCAAACTTCGTCCCGACTTCTCCGGAGGCGGCGGCGGCGGCGGCGGCGGGGCGCCCACGAGGAGGAGGGGGAGGGGAGGGGAGGGGCGAGGAGGCCCGGCTCGGGCGGGGGCGGGGGCTCCGCCTCCCCTTTCTCTTTCCCCTCCTCCTCCTCCTCCTCCTCCTCCTCCTCCTGGCCCTCCCCGCCTCCGCTGCCTCCGCCTCCCCCGTCTGAGTCGCATGCAAATCGCAGGACGGGGAGGGGGCGGCCGGCGGGGCGAGACCCCCCCAAACACACGCACGCCCGGCCCCGAGCGCCGCCGCCGCCGCCGCTCAACTTTCTTCCTTCCCCTCCTTCCTTCCTTCTTCGCCTCCCTTCTCCCGGCCCTCGGCTTCTCCTCGCCTCTCCCGCCCCCCTTTGTTGCTTCCACTTTCTCGCTTTTTCTTTTGCCTCCTCTTTCCTCCTTCCCCCTTTCGCTTTCCCCCTTTCTTTCACTCCTCTTCCGCTCCCTTCCCTTCCCTTCCCTTCCCTTCGCCGCCCCCCTCCCCCGCCCTCCGTCCTTCGGCTCCGCTCTTCCTCCTCTCTCTTTCTGGTGTCCTTCTTTGTCTTCCTCCCTTTCCGAACTTCTTCCTGCCTTTCTTCTCCCCTGCTTGCCTCCCCCCCGCTCTCCCCCCCTTGTCATCTTTCCTCCGCTCTGCTTCCCCGCTTCCTCTTTCCGTATTGCCTCCTTCCCCTTTCTTCCTCCCGCTTTCCCACGGCCCTTCCTCCGGGCCCTCTTCTTTCCTGGTCTTCCAGGTCCCTTCCTCTCCCCGGCCCCACTTTTTCCTCCCCCCCGTCTCCCTCTCTCTTTTTGTTCAGTTTCTCCTTTTTTGTTTTTCCCTTCCTTGTTTTCCTTCTTCCTCCCTTCCTTTTCCTCTCTTTGCCTTCTCCCCCCTTCTCTGTTTCCTGCTCTCTCCCCCGTTCATCTTTTCCCCATTTTGTTTTCCTGCTCTCTTTCTGCTGCCTCCTTTCCCTCTTTCTTCCCCACCTTCCTCTTTTGCTTTCCTTCTCTTCCTTCTTGCCCTCTCCTCTCCTTTTTGCTTTTCCGGCTGGCTCCCTCCTCCCCGTCCTCTCTCTCTCTTGTCCTTCCTCTCTGCCTCGTTCTGTGCCCCCTTTGTTCCCTCTCTCCTGACCCTTTCGCAGCCCCCTGGCCTGGCCTGGCCAGCAGAGATCCCACCAGGAAGGCAAAGCCAGCCCCCTCTCCTTAACCCCCTTCACCATCCCAGGGCTAGAAAACGGGGGGGGGGTGCCGAAGGCAAGCCCCTTGCTGAATTTCTCCGCCTCTTGGGGCCAGGGCATCTGGGTCAGAAAATAACGTCGCCATTTGGGCTCCGGGCCTCTTGGAAAGAGCAGGGCTCAGGCCTGCGGCATGTTGCGAAAGATAGCCTTAAAAAAAGGAATTCCCCAGATCGTGTGCAAAGTGCCTTTCTCTCCCAAAGTGAACAGCAACAGCAGGCTCAGATTACTCGTGGGCTTCATTTCAAAGGGGGGTGTGTGTGTATGTATGTATGTATATATATATGTGCATGATAGGGATAGTCCATGCATGCCAGAGAGGGCATCTCCAGACTGCCCCTGCCCTGAGAGTCAATCTGATCTTTCGAAAGACCCAGAAGGAGCCACAGTGAGCACCACCTTCCGGTTCTTCGTGGCAACGGGGGGGGGCACCCATGCCCAGGTGGGTGGCCTATCCACTTTGGATCTTCCAGTAGCTATCCAAAGTCCTGAACCTATTGGTGGGGATAGGACTCACCAGCACTATGGACAGGTCCTTTAAAGTTCAGACTGAACCCCAGAGCAGCTTTGCAACACCGCTTGAAATGGAAGCCCCTGGGGTGAGCTGGATTTTCTTGGCCCTTGGGCAATGCCGCCTTACTTCCACGGTTTCCCCTGGAGTCATGCCTCAGTCCTGGGCAACTGCAACGATCTCCGCATGATCACCTAGCAATGGGTCCTGAATGACTACCGTTAAAAGGTGATTATCGCCATCTACACATTTCTAAAAATGCATTTCAGTGCCCTCAGCCACATCCCAGGGTGCTGTTGTCTGCCTCTGACTGAAGGCAATGCTCTCCTAGGGTTCTGACGGCAAGATTTCTTCTTAGGCGGCTTCCTCTGCCTTCCTCTGAGGCTGAGAGAGTGAGGCTTGCCGAAGGTTGCCCTGCAGGTGACCATGGCTGGCCTTGGGTGCATCACACTCTCTCAGCCTCAGAGGAAGGCAGAGGCAAGCTTCTTCCGAAAAACTCTGGCCAAGAAACCCCTCTGATAAGTCCACATTAGTGGTTCCCATATGTCTGAAATGACTTGGAATGAGGCACACCACAAAAATGATGACTCCATTTGGACCTCATTTCTCTTTATTTGCTTTGTCCAGCTCAGAACAATCCTCTTTTGTTGGTGGCAAACAACAGACCTCTGTGACCCCTGCCAGTTAAGGAAGTGGTTTTTTTCCCCATTATTATTACTATTATTATTACATATTAAAGCAAAAACAGGAAAAAAAACCCAAATAACAATACCATACAATAACAAAGGAAACACAATAGAACAATATCCTACAGTTAAACTACTGCTAAACTAACACACAAATAATTTAAAAAGATGGTTCCCACCCTTACTGCGAACAGTTCTTACTAAAATACATGTACTTAAATTTCTTTTAAACTCAATAATTACTCTTTAAGGAAGTACCTAAAAGGTTATAGCTCTACCTGTAAACCTCCCATGTGGGAAACATGTGGCCCTATAGATGTTGGACTGCAACTCCCAGCACTGCCTTACTTATGCTAGCTAGGGTTGCTGGGACTTGCAGTCCAACAACATCTGTAAGGACGAGGGGTTCCTCATCCTTTACGATTCCCAGTTCTACCCTAGACAGTGGCACCTTCTTGCAAAGACTTTCTGGACATTCTCCTAATGGAAAAATTAGCCAAAAGAGAGTGAAAAAAGGAAAAGGAGGGAACCGTCCTAATTTTTCATCGCCTGGACCCCATTTCTTTTTTTCTGGCTGAGTAAGAGTCTGGTGCCTCACAGGACTGAGTAAATAAAACTGCTTACCCTTTTTAAATGATGAAGATGGTTTTTCAGCACCTCCGTAGCACCACTACTGGAAGCAGGGCTCTTTTTTTCTTTTTTTCTTTTGCATTGCATTTTCTGTAAAATATTAATATGCGTAAAGTCTCTGGGGCCTTGAGAATGAAAGTGCACCATTCTCTGTGGCTGATGTATTGGAAAAGCACTTAAAATAAAAATAATATTTTCATGGATAACTTGAGCCACTCAGTCCCGTAATAACAAAACTTTGGAGATCCTAGTAAATGTTTTTATGTGTCTAGCTAATTTTTTTTTTTAAATGTCTCTTAACACATAAATGAAAGTGGAGCGAAAGACTGGAAACAATGTTCTTAAGTCAACCGGTAAATGAGCATCCTAGAGACTCAGATGGTGTTTGAACTCACAGCAGGATTGAATAATATGGACGGATACAAGGATTCATTCTTGGCCCCGGCACCTTTTGGAGGCCACAAAGGATCACAAAAAGAATAATAAAAAAAAGACAAGTAAACCAATAATAGGGACTTTCAGAATGTGCTGTACTGTTGGTTTGTTGTTGTTTTCTTTTCTAATGGTCATACTTTTGTTTTTGTGTGTCTTGAAGTCATTTCTGACTTATGGCGACTCTAAAATGACCCTACAAGGGTTTTTTTCTGGGGCTGAGAGAGTGTGACACACCCCAGGAGAGGCTCCCAGTGGGTTTCCATGGCCAAACAGAGAATCGAACTCTGGTCTACAGGGTCATACAGCAATGCTCAAAGCACTACACCACTCTGGCTCATCATAAGTTTAATTATACGCCATTTCCGCACGACACTCTTATAGTGCGATGATTCCACTTTCAACCTCCTATGGAATCCTGGGGTTTGCAGTTCCGGGAGGGGCCAGCTGGCCCCTCCCGGAACTGCAAACCCCAGGATTCCATAGGAGGTTGAAAGTGGAATCATAGCGCTATAACAGCCTAGTGCGGAAATGGCCCTAGTCTCAGACTGAGTGTGGACAGGGGTTCAAACAACTACATCATGAAGCCATTCTGACTTTGCTCACATAATGCATTCATTGTGACACACCCCTGGCATGATTTAAACCCCGCTGGTGTCACGGAAACTAATTTTTGCTGTGCCTGAGGCTGGAGGGAGGAAGAACTGAGGAAGACAGTTTGTGCAACTCTTTTGCAGAGACCAGCTGATCCTCAATGGCACGCGCACACACACACAAGCTCACCCCTTTTCACATCTGCTGTACTTACAGGTTGACTTTCATTGCGCGCACACACACACACACATACACACCTTGAGCAACTATCCCACACACATATTTTAGGGTCCTGCCCCACACTTTGAGAACCAATGAGCTAGTGCTTCCTCCAGCGGAGAATTCTGAGAGGTCTGTGATGAAACTACAAATCCCAGGATCCCCTAGCATGCAGGCATGGCAATTAAAGTGGTGTCAAACTGTTTTCATTGTGGAGTGTGGATGCCCCCATAGAAACCACCAGCTGCTGCAGAGTGGGTGTGAAAAGCCAGTGGGATGCTTTTAAGCAACATAAAGGCTCTTGTTGGGGTTTTTTTCCCACCTCATCCTGAAAGGTGAGAAAAAAGGAAGGAAGGCATTGGAGGGAATGAAACACTGGCACAGATGGCTGCTTGGTCTGTTTTACAAAGTCTGCTGCTTTATTAATGTAAACACCTGCTTTCAATCCTTTCATTAGATCTATTTTGGTGTTGTGGCACCATTCTGAATCCCAGGTTCTACCTGAAAAAGTTGCCGTCTTATGCCACAATTTTACATTGGCATGATTAACAAACAGGATTTTGTAAATGTACTGGCAAGGTGTCTCGCCTTCAGTGGCTCAAAGTAAAAAGAAGTTGCAAGAGAGGACACGAAGGCAGAAGTCGAAATGCTTTGCTAGAATATTTATAAAGCTCTGTTTGTTGGGCACTCTCATAAATACGTTTCTCAAGTGATTAACTGCATCCTTCTGGGATCCAGGACAAACCTGTCAGAAGTGCTGTGTTTGTGCATGTGTTTGTATGGTCTGAGTTGCTTAAGTATATAAATAGGTAACACTTTTATACACATCTAGAAATACTTTTATGGAGCTCACTTTCATTTCCAGTAACTGAAGAAGGTGGCTGCCGAAGCATTTTGCTAGTCCCTCTATGAAGTCCTGTTTGCTGATCGCTCTGTCTCTCTCGAAGAAAGCTAACATGCCGCCTACCCATTCCCTACCATTTATTAAATCCATTTTTTTATCCCTGCCAATCTTTCTCTCAAAACAGTATATATCCCACCAATTTTCCGAATATGGGACCAAGGTTTATAGCATAAGTTGAAACAAAGGCCATTTCTGCACTACCCAGTTATAGCGCTATGATTCCACTGTCAACCTCCTATGGAATCCTGGGATTTGCAGTTCAGGGATTTTAGAATTCTCAGTCAGAGAGCTCTTTGGACTCAGTAAACTGCAAATCCCAGAATTCCATGGGGTGGTGAAAGGGGAATAATACCACTACAGCAGTGTAGTGCAGAAATGGCCAAAATAAAGCTACAGCATCTCAGAATACAAAAGTCTGAAAGCAGTCAAAGAATCAACCCTCTTAAAAATTCCAATTTTAATGGGTACACAGGTGGGGCAGGGGGTGAGCTGGGGGGCTGCTGGGGTCCAGGTGTCCAGGGAGGTAGCATGGACCCAAAGAGGGACGGAAAGGATGGGGAGCAGGTGAGTTGGGCAGAGATACCCAGTCGGCCTTCTTCCTTCCCCGCCCGCCTCAACTTTCTACGTAATCCTTGCACACAACCGTCTGCTCCTCTCGTATGATTTCAGTATTTGTCTTCGCTGCCTCGCCAGAACACATCTGTTTTAAAAATCTTCATTTTCCTCCTGAAACTGGGCATTCTGTATCCAAGTGAGTGTTTAAAGAATGAGGGGGAAAAACCCTACCCCAAAGCCTTTAAGCAAGTAAATATATTTTTTTAAATTTTTATGAATGGAGCCCTGTTTTCCTGGATCTGCTCTGTAATGATTCCTTGTTCCCTGTCTGCTGGACAGTGATAAAAGGATATTCTTTACTCCAGGAACACATTTGCATTTTAAAAAATTTTATGAGGTAGGGAGAAGAGAGGAAAGATTCTGGTCTTGGTATATGGCAATTCTGCTAAAGTTTGCACTGTTGGATTTTGGAGCGATCCTCTCTTTTCACTCAGAGTCTCAAACTGCAGCTCAGCAGCTTGCAAACTGAAGTCACTGATCATTTAGGCACGGCAGCAGAAGTGAAACAGCTAGGACACTCCGCATATTATCTTGGAATACAGACCGAAAGAGAAGGAGATGCAAGGCAGTAGAAGTACTAAAGCATCTTGGGTTAATTGAGTCACAGCCAGTTAGCACTCCTATGGAGAGCAACCACTATAGAAAACCGAGAAGCATCACAGAACAACAGCCAGTACAGAAAAGCTTCTGTGCATGAGCAAAATGACAATATCAGCAGGCATTGTTGCACTTCTAACAACAACAAAGTTGCTTCTCTTGCAGTGTGGGACCCTGGGCACCTGTGTTTCTTTCTACAGTCTCAGCTACATGATTAATCATCAAATATTCCATCCATTACTACTTATTTTAGAAACAAGGATCCACTTTTCAAAAATCCAGACCAAGATATTAAAGCAAGGAGACAGAGCGTAATTTTACTTTCATGGGTTCATTTTTCATTTGCAACATTGCACCAACGAATGTACAGCCACATCTGCCTACCTACGGACATGCGCGATGTACCTGGCCAAGGCCACTGCATGTGCAGCCTCACCTCTGCAGTCTTGAACTGAAAACAGACTTTCTATATCAGACAAAAATGACCGAGTGTTCCTGGAAGGGAACTTAATGAATTCCTAAGACAGACAGCCATAGCGTCTGCCAGCCCAAACTTTCTCAGGAAGGAGCAATGTAGTGGAGCAGAAACTAATCTTTTATCTGCACTGCAAATTATAAATCGGATCTATTCCATTGCACTATGTCCGAGACTCTGGAGCAGCAGAAAACAAGTTTGCTCCATCTTCAACATGAGGTTCCTTTATATATTTAAACATGGCTATCATGTCCCCTCTTAACCTTCTCTTCTGCTCCCTAAGCCGCTCCTCAGAGGGCCTCATGGTTTACATACCCTTCACCATTTTGGTCGCTCTCCTCTGGACACATTCCAGCTTGTCCATATCCTTCTTGAACTGTGATGCCCACAACTGGACACAGGCCCAGAAAGATAAGTGAAAGAAAGGTGAGAGGAAGAGATACTTCATCCCCCAGTGCATGTTTAAATGGTGGAACGTACTGCCACAAGATGCAGAGACGGTTCCAACTGGGAGGGCTTTAGAAAAGGACTGGGCAAATTTCCTGCAAGCTGGGGCCATCAGAGACCATGGTGGAGATGACCGCATATTGCTTCCAGTATTAAAGAAGCAGGATACCTGGGTATATCACCTGCCAGGGAGTGCAAGACAGAGGGAGTGGCTTGGCTCTGCCAGGCTTCCTACTGGGGCAGTTGGTTGTCCACTAAGAGAAAATAATGTTGGACTAGGGAGGTCCTATTGAACTTCAGAGCTCAGATGAGCAAGGGAGTCCACACCAGACACTGGGAGAGAGAGAGAGGGCCATGCAATTTTTTTCTCATGCAGAATTTTCCACCCTCCAGAGGGCCTCTGTCGGCTCGGCATTTGGCTCCGTCACATGCCCAAGTTTTGGATTCCAGCCTTCCCTGGCCCATCCTTCAAAAAGCAACCATTTTGCCCAGAAATTTTTGCCAGCAAAGGCTCTCCCCCTGGAGGTCAGGCGGCTGACACACAGGGAGGGAAGAGGGATCTTGTTCATTACTTAACAGCCTGTCGACTTACTCATGCAGAACCGGAACGGTGCAGTGGCACAGAAAGAGATGATTAAGCCAAACCCCTACTGCCATAGTCTTGTATCATCATTGTAATTATTTTTGCAACGTTGATCGATTTGACAGGTCAGCTTTTACGTAAAAGCTGCCTTGGAGTTATTTTATTTTATCTGCTGGATTTTTGTTAACTGGGTGAATAAGAATGCTTCCTGTAGCACTTAGTCAAGAACAAAAAGAAAGAAAGAAAAAAAGGAAAAGCGGGGGAAGGAAAATAATGTGTTTCCCTTAAACTGAAAAATCCTCTTTAAATTCATGGAATATTGTAATTTTATAGATCGATCGTTTACATGGCATACAACAGATTAGAACTTTATAATGCACATTTCCTATGCTTTAGCTATTCTATTGCACATACAGAGGAACTCAGTGTCAGAAAGGCCAAAGTTCCCACGAGTTCAGAATGTGGAGAAGCTCCTTTTTCTCAACTGCAGCACCCAGAATCCCCCAGCCAACATGATGAGTGCAGTCTGCCAAAGTAACTTTCTTAAGCCCTTCCCTTTTCCACTCCCAACAGTTGGACAGGTCTCATGGTTGACATGCAAGGGATAGCATGTCTCAGAAATCATTACAACAACCTTGCAAGGTAAGCCAATGTGCTATCCATATTTTTGATGAAGCAGCTAGACAATATTTTGCAAACAGCTGTGGTTGTCTCACAACTCTCACAATCTGCACTATTGGCTCTCCTAGCAAGGATAGGATAGCCAATAGTGATGGAAGTGATGGAAGCTGTAGACCAAGACTATCTGACATGACACAATTGCCCAGCTCTTGGTCTCTGGGTACCCACTGCATTTGTGGCTCAGGGTGAGTATCCTGCCTATGACCCTTGGCTTCCAGAAGGACATGCTCAGGGGAGTGGTCTGACTCTCTCATGCCCCATCGCCATCTCTTGGGGCTCTCAAAATTGTTTTCAAGATCCTTTTTCTTCCTGTTGCCTGGCCCTCAAAGTTGAGTCAAGGTTTGTTGCTGAAAGAAGAATCCAATCGTGGGCAAGTCAACACTTGACTGAAGGCATCTGTTGATGCTCCACAGGAAGTCTGAGAGATAGAAGGCATTTTGTATATGTGTGTGTGTGTGTGGGTGGGTGGGTGGGTGTTTATCTGAAGGGGAAGATGCTGCTTTGAAATGAGAAGTTTATTTTTATTAGGGGGGTCTAAGTTGGGGAGGGGAAGCCGCACGGAACAAAGGGATGATTTCCTTCTCTGCTAAACTCAGCTTCAAGATCCTTTAAGACATCAGTGGTTCCAGAAAAAAAGAAGTGTGTTTTGTGGTGATAAGGAAGCTGTTTTATCTTCAAAGAACAGAGGTCACCCGCAACCCAAGTAACAAGGTTCTGTTGTTGTTAAAACTGCTGTCAAGCCAGCTTTGGCTTAGGGGTGATCCTCTGAACAAAGACCTCCAGGTCACCCTAACATCAACTGCCCTGCTCAGGGCTTGCAAATTTAGGACTGCGGCTTCCTTGACTGAGTCTATCCACCTGTAACGTGGCCTTCCTCTTTTCCTACTGCCTTTTACCTGATTGAGCATCATTGTCTTTTCTAATGTGTCTCCTGAAATGGTGGATATTCCTGCTGGAGTGTTCTGGGATTTGTAGTCTGGTTAAGGACAGAGAATGATCACAAAGTCTGGAAGCAGAAGAGGTGGTCACAGGCTGGAGGGCAGGGATAAGGGTGCAAAGACAAGAGGAGCTCCACTGATTTCCCACAAATCCAGTTGCTCAGAGCAGTCGACTCTTGGGGAAGGGCCAGGGCTGCAAAGGATATGCAGCCTCTCCATTGACTTGCACGGTCAGCTGAACACCTTTGGGTTGTGACACTCAAACCAGCTGCATGGGTGCCCATATCTCCCCCCTCTCTCACGGTGGATGATGGCACCATCTACTCTGGGTGGAAAAGCTCTGGAAAGCCTGAAGCTTGCCCAGCCGGGGCTCTCAGATAACCCTCCCTCTAGCAGACATCCACCAGTGCAAAACCTTATTGCATTGGTAGGACTCACCATTAATCAACTGGGGAGGGGATTTTGTTCTCTGAAGGGATTCAGTTAGCGCAGGAAACGGGAACTATGGCAGGTCCAGGGACCAGCTCAGGAACTGGTTTCAGCACCTTGGATAGGTCCACTAAAGTTCATGACTAAAACCCGCAGTGGGTTCACCATCCCACTCATATTGGAACTACCCAATCATCACTGGCACATCCAGCTCTTACTGTTCATTCTATACTTCTTCTCAGCATCTGACATCCTGGTTTGTGTATACATTTTGTTGTTGTTTCCTGTCAAGCTGGTTTTGACTTAAGCCGTTCTCCGAATGGGGGATCTTTAAGAGCCTCAGTCATCAATTGTCCCGTTCAGGTCTTGAAAATTCAGGGGAGGGGCATGGATTCCTTGACAGAGTGATCGTCCTCTTTTCCTGTGTATGTGGCTTCAAGTTGCCTGTCAAGTTTTGGCAACCCCATGAATTCCACAGGCTCTTCTTAGGGAAGGAATACGCAGAGGAGGTTCCTTCTTCTGAAATGTAGCCTACAGCACCTGGTATTTGTTGGTGGTTTCCCATCCAAGCACTAATCAGGGCTGACCCTGTTTAGTTTCCAAGATCGGATGGGATCTGGTTTCTTTAGGGTACTGTCTTTCATTTTACCAAGCATCACTGTCTCTTGCAATGAATCTTGTCCTCTTATGGCATGCCCAAAGTATGATAGCCTCAGTTTAGGCCATTTCCGCACTAGACTGTTATAGCGCTATTATTCCACTTGCAACATCCTATGGAATCCTGGGGTTTGCAGTTTAGGGAGGGGCCTCAAAGGTCTCTACTTCCTCCTCTCCTCAAAGGCCCCTCCCGAAACTGCAAACCCCAGGATTCCACAGGATGTTGCAAGTGGAATAATAGCGCTATAACAGTCTAGTGTGGAAATGGCCTTAAGTCTCTTTGGCTTCTAGTAAGAGTTCAGGTTTGCTCTTGAACTCATCCATTTGTCTTTTTGTCTGTCCATGGTGGGTGTGGGTGTGTTTCTGTTTGTATGTACTGACCTATATCAATATCAATGCAGCGAATTTCAGAGAGGAGGGAATGAGATTCTCTTCATAGCCTCTTGGTTGTGTTGGCAGTTTCATGTCTGCAGCTGGTTTGGTTTGGGAAAGAGCCGCAGCAACTCAAAACCTTCATGCCCTTGAACATGGGAACACAGCCTCCGCACTCCTCAATTTAATCGTGTTCTTGAACTACTGGATTTCTCTAAAGAGCACCATCAAGGCTGGAAAACTGAACATTCACTCTGAGGGATTAAACATATTGCAGCCATGGCCATCTTAGCCCCCGATTTGTAGCTATGGGCTTGGGAAACTTAAACTGGGCACTTCAGAAGCGTTCCAAGAAACTTACCTTCACCCCGCTGCTCTGCTTCTTTCTCCTTCTTACTGAGTAGACAAAACAAGGGCGGTCTACCTTTCAGGTTGGCAACAACAGTCAACCTCGGAGATCCCTCCATCCGTTAAGGCGACAAAACCTCTGGGCTGCGTTTCCTTCCTCTGCCTTTTTATAGCCGCTGAACCTTCTCAAACCACACATGCCCAGCCTGCAAGAGAGACCGAGACCCGACACCACAGTCGCCTCTGTTTACCTGGATGTTTGACATACAGAAAAAGAACATTTTTGTGTTAGCGAGTGGGCAAAACAGGAGCTCCATTGAGAAGGACTTTGAATGCTCCAGCCAGATTGTTTAAATGCCAAGAGAGCATTTCCAGGTCGCTTCGTTCCACCTGCATGTGCATCTCCGGTTGACTTTTTCTGGGTGTAACTGGAAAGAGTAAAGGCAAGGATCGTGAAAACGGCAGGTGCGGGACCCCCATCCTGGATAGGGGCCACAGCAACCAAATCTTCCCCAGTGGCTATGCTAGAATCTCAGTCTGGTCTGGATCCCTGAGTTTCCACTTGAGTAAGAGTGGGAAAAGATATAGCTGCTAGCTATGCCTTGAAAAATATTGAGTTGAACAGCCAGCTAGGTTGAATCAAGGACCACTTGAGAGGGGAGATAATAAGACACTATTTGATGAGATCCATTTTCCAGATGGAAAAACAGGAACTCAGGTGGGAGCAGGGACACCCAACATGTTTTGCTGGCTGGGGCTGAGCAGCAAAGGGGCTCTGGTCCTCATTGCAAGTCTAATGTCCGAAGCCAACCAGAGTTAAATTACCTTGGTACTGGAAGAAGGAAGTTCCACAAGCATCCCTCTCTGCTCTTGGCCATGGAATAACAAATAACTAATAATTTGCTACCCTAACACGAATTGCAAACTCTGCGGCCCAACAGTAGGGCCAGCAGGGCATAGGAGGTGGTCGGTGGGTGAGAAGTGAGAGTTGATAAACTACACATTACAGAGGCAGTCGTTCAGAGCAGGAAAGTTCTCTTAGTCCAAGGGTAGGAGACAACTTCAGGTAACATTTGGGGGGTCGCATTTCACCCATGCGCTGAGCCAAAGGCAAAAGTGGTGGAGCAAATGGACCAACACGATTTAGCCCAAAGTGTTTCTTGCTAGGAATGAAGCTCTGCAAGAGGTGTTTCAGAAAGGGGGTAAAATTCTGTTGAAAAGCTGGGAAACCACACCAACCACAGTTTCCTAGGGAAGGAGCCATGCCTCTGGGATGAACCTCTGAGGGTCAGATTGGGGTGGAGCCCCAGGGCCTGAGCTTCCCCATGCCTGCAGCAGGGAGAAAGAGCAGTCCATGAGCTCTGAAAAGGAGGTCAGCTGGGGAGAAATAGCTGGGTCCATGGCCCAACGAGGAAGCTTTGGAGAGCTTGGCACTGTGGGTTAGGGAGCCGGGGGTCCCATTGTTCCTAGGCCAGGGTCCCCCTGTGAGCAGCCATCTCAACAATTCTGGCTCTCTACGGAGATGACTGCAGTTTCATGACCCCTCAGTCCTCAGATGACGAGCATGTAGAGTCCGTCGGTAATGGGAGTTCTTAGAAAACCGATGGCACAGAAGCTAGAGGACACATCAGGATAATGTCAGAGAGGGTCAGCCCTGGAATATTAAAAAATAATGAGGCCCTGACTTTCTCTGAAAGAAATCAATAGATGTAAATCAACTTGAAGTGTGCTCAGTTAATTGGTGGAAGCCAGTTCGAGCCCTCAGGGCTGTATTTATTTCTGGTAGGGCTAGGAACGAGCCCTGCCAGAAATAAATAACCAATAAATAAATAAACTAATAGGGAATGAGCCCTGCCAGAAATAAATAACTAATAAATAAATAAACTAATAAGGAATGAGCCCTGCCAGAAATACATAACTAATAAATAAACTAATAAGGAATGAGCCCTGCCAGAAATGCATAACTAATAAATAAACTAATAAGGAATGAGCCCTGCCAGAAATACATAACTAAATAACTAATAAATAACATAAGTAACTTAGCTCCCTACAATGCAGGGGCATCTGCTGACTCTCTCTCACTGGATCAGTGATTGTATTCTGGGTTTTAGCCAGAACTTTAAAGAAACTGTTCAAGACTTATTTGGGGACAAAAAGTGTTAGACTTGGTCTCCCATCATGACCATGCTGGCTGGAAGGATAATAGACTTGACAGTCAAACAAATTTGGAAGGTGTTGTTTAAGGGAAGCTTTCTTTAACTTCTCAAGAAAGGTGCCTACGCTGAGACTTTCTCTGCATGCAAATATATTTAATTGCAATATATTAAAGCAGATAATGAATCAGCTAAAAAAAGAAAAGACTGGCTGCTTTTGGGTGACAGCCAATAATAACAAATACTTCTGAGCCCATGCAAAGTTCTGGCATTAACTGTGCACTGATGACTCCAAACAAGATTTGCTTTAATTCATGGTTTGCAAATAATAACCTCCTTTTGCAGGAAGTGCAGCGTAAGGAAGAGGTTGTGGTAGCGTGGATAAATTGAAATATTAATGTATTTTGGGTGAGCCACACCTTGGAATCTCTTCGGCGCTTTCTTTCCGGTCTGGCAAAGGCGCGCCGCCAAGAGAGGAGAACGCCAAGACAGCTCACGGGGAACCTGGGGTCGTCCGTCCCACGGAAGTGAGCGAGTCATTCCAACAGGCCTTGCTCCCAAACGCCCACGTAGGCAAACAGATTTTACTCAGCATCTCACAAAGGCAGAATGAGTCACAGGTGGCTCTTTGAAACAATACCTCTCAACATATGGCTCAGTGGCATTGTTGATAAGAGAAATCAGAGGTTTCCTATTAGTCACATGGGGAAAAGCCAGACAGAAGGTGGGAGGAGAACACACACTCACACATGCACACCTTTGCTAGAGAACACAGCAGCACGCATGAATCACCCCTGATCGGCTCACGGCATTGCCTTGCCTCAGCTTCCTGGTGAAATGGAGAGGAGGCAATGGGCGTTGTTTTTACCTTTTGCAGGAGATGAGCTAAAGGAAAGCCAGCCCAGGGCCAAGTTCTGGGGCTCTGCTAGCACTCCAGGCTTCCAGTAGAGAAGGCTGCAAGTTTGCAGCATTTCATCTCCCCCACCAAAAAAAAAAAAAAAGGGAAAACAAAACAAAATCTCACTTATGTCTTCAACATTGAAAACTTCCCTCCTTCCTTCCTTCAAATCATAGAATCATAGAGGTGGCCTGTTTTCCTGTTCCCTTAAGCATCTTATAAACCTCCTGCAAATCCCATTTTCTTTTCCCAGGAGGCCAAAACCCTTTTTAAAAGGAGACTATCTCCAACTTTGCTTCTCCTGTAGAATAGGGCATCTTAGTGGTTGGAAAAATGCAGACTTCCAGAGACTGTTTGACTGCAGTTCCCAGCATAGCCAATAGCAAGGAATCGATCATCGAATGAGGGGAATAGCATCTGGATGGATAAATGATTTCTACTCTGGCGTAGACCTAGTGGAATCATTCGTCGCTTTAATGTCTCCAAGAAGAGTCATAGAATTTTGCAGCTAGAAAGAGGCCACCAAGCCCAACCCCTGCTATGCCAGAATACACAGCTAAAGCACTCCCAAGCAATGACCATCCAACCTCTGTCTTCCACATCTCTGCAGGTATTTTTTAAAATATGGCTACCCTATCGCTTCTCAGGCTTCGCTAATCCAACTGGAACATACCCAGCTCCCTAAACTTTTCCTCACAAGGTTTGATATCCAAATCTTTTGCCACCTTGGTCACTCTCTTCTGAACACATTCTGGCTTATCAATACCCTTCTTATTGGAGAGCCTTGGTTAACACTCCCCACGCACTGAGAGGTGAAACAAAGGTGAGTCCAGGCTCCCCGAAGGAATCAGAAACTTTTTGCTGCTTTCCGCCTGGCTCAGCTTCCGTGGACTTTAATGAGGTGTCCTGCGTAGTGTACACAAGGAGAAGCACCAGAGCCGTGTGATTGTGTTTGCTCAGACCACAGCTAGTGTAAACAGGGCCTTGTTCATCACATCCGCTGCTCTTCCTGAGAGCTTCGTCTTGCCTGGCTGTCTTCCTAGGCTTTGCAAAGCCGATGCATATTTCTGCAGGCTGTCTTGCGCCTTCATCTTTGCCTCCTGGGGTCTTGGGCAAGAGATCAAACTAGCAGTCGAGAGGAATGGCGTAATCTAACCTGAACAAAAGATTCAAGGGGGGCAGAAGAGCGAGGAAGGAATGGCCTGCTGACTCTGGTGACTCAAAACGGAGTATCAAACATGCCTTCATGGTCCAAGTCTGTCTTGGGATAAGTCTGCATGTTGTGCCCACATCTTCCTCCATTGCAGATGTGGGGATGCTTTGAAGTGGACAGTGCTCTTGGCTGCTCCAAGCTGCTCAGTCAGGAATTCCACCCCACCAGTGGAGAATGCCAATGTTAATTCCCTTTTTTAATATGTGTGTGTGTGTGTGTGTGTGTGTATAGGACAGAATGTGTGTATGTGTGCACACACACACATATATATACATACATACATATATATATTTGAAAAGGCAACAAGGGAAGGAAAAAACTCACGATGTGCATTGCATAAAAGAAAGTAGTAAAGAAAAAAAATTAGAAAATATACAGCAAAAGTTAGCACAGATATCTAGACAAACAGAACAAGGAGACTACACCTCCTCGTATGATGAGGTTGAAAAACTTTGATATCAACCTTCCTCTATCTAAAAAGGAAAAGGGGGGAGAAAACTAAAATAATCATAGTGATGATAGTAGTAGTAATTTATCATTACTAGAGCTGATTGTTCATTCCTTTTAATCCATATCATTCTCCATGGTTAAAAACTCCTAGTAGACAAAAGGCAAAGTCCTTCCCCTAATCTGTCAATGTTAATTCTAATGCCAAAGGAGTCAATAAATCCGTTCCAGGTTTTAGTCTGAGCTTTCATGGCAATGACCTGAAGGTGCTACATTGATTTTGAGGATGTGGTTTGGCCCCATGGAAAATGTCCTTAACAGCTTGGCCTAAAAGCAGACTCAGTTGTTGGCCATCATTGCTTTCTAGGACAAGATACAAAAATCTAGAGTTAATGGTTTTCAGTAGAAGGAATTGAGCATATACCAGATCAAATCACTAATCCGTCGAGTCCAGTATCACCTGCACAGGGGCCGGCCCTGTCCTCTCGTTCTTTGCAAAGCATGGCATGCAACCCATGTTTTACCACCTTGGAGAGCTGGGATGTTTCTTGGAAAACTGACTGAGCTGGTGTTCTTCAAGTAAACTGCAAGGATCCAAACTTCCACTCACATCTCTTGCAGAGGAGACATGTGTGTGATGTGTGGCGTGCTTTTAAGTGTTTGTGCACCCTCTGCTGGCAAGCCACATACACTACAGAACAACTTTTTGGAAAGTTGGCTCTGCTCTGGACTGAGGCCATTTCCACGCGGCACAGTTATAGTGCTCTTATTCCACTTTCAACCTCCTGTGGAATTCTGGGGTTTGTAGTTTCCTGAGGCCCAAGAGCTCTCTGGCTGAGAATTCTCAGTGCCCCTCCCTAAACTGCAAACTCCACGATTCCACAGAAGGTTGAAAGTGGAATAGTAGCACCATAACAGTGTAGTGCGGAAATGCCCTTAGGCATCAGCTAGCACCCTGTTGTTGTAATAAGATGGTGTAAATCAGATGTATGCCATTGCAACTCATTTCTACAGTTATCACATAGGTTGGAATTCTGACCATTCAAGAACCAAAGTCCCCCCACAGCTTACCTGGTAAGCAGTGCAGCCCCCTCCCGAACATGGCCATTTCCATGTTGTTGGGGAACAGAGAGATGAGCAAGGGCACATCCAGCTGTTTTCTTGCATCCAGCTGGACACACTGCAAGAATGTCGCCATTGGCAGACAGTCCTCAAGGTCCCTTGGAAGTCTTTGCACATGCTTGCCACCACATGTCCAGCTACAGGAAAGAAAGATGCATGCATCCCTGCTCACCCCCCTGCTTTCTGACAACATGGGAATGGCTGTGATTCAGTTGTGACGTACAGACATGTAGGTACATGACTCCTGGTGCATCTCTCCTGGTGCAGGATCTCAGCTATCATTCAATCATTGAATTTTACTTGTTCAGATTTCAGACTTTTAGGCATTGCTTGTTGTGAGAAGCCCAAGTTTCTTTCTCATGGGAAAGTCACAGTTTCCCAGATAAAATTGTCCCCAGGACAATGAGTCCATGTCATCCACAGAGCTCCAAAGAAGTTATTTGTTCATTTAATACTGCACAGTTCTCTTGGTACAGAATGCAAGGTGGCTCATATCAAGTTAAAAAGTACATGAAAAAAAATCTATCTGATGCAAATGTTTTAAAAAATTAATAGTTCTATTAAGAACATGAAATTACAACAGTTAAAAACACATTAACACATAGCGGAAAGATAAAAGCATGATATACTCTATTAAAAAGATCCTTCTTCCACGGTAACTTAAAAGCCTAAATAGAAAGCTCTTAGGTTGCTGGTGGAAAATGGGTATGCAGGGGCCCAACTGAGACCATTTCTGTGCTACCCTCTTATAATGCGATGATTCCCCTTTCAACATCCTATGGAATCCTGGGGTCTGCAGTTTTGGGAGGGGCCAGCCTCCTCCTCATCATCATCAAAAGCAAGAACAACAATTTGAAGTTTCCTAGTCCAGAAATGACTGAACTTTGCTTCCCAATAGCCCCTGAAGAAGGCCTTAAGAGTACACATAGGCAGAAATACATTGGGATTTTTCACTAAGGAAGCAACCCTTTTATGAGCATCCCGTTTGTTTCTTCCATGGAATCAGCAGGATGCTCCCCACTTTCTGCTTCTTTTGTAAATGTAATGCTGATGATGCAGTGAGCAAAACCCGGACCGCCATTTGTGGGTGGACCACATCTCCCATCATCCCTCACCACTAGCTGGTCTAGCTGGGGATGTTGGGACTTGAAATCCAGCAACTTCTGTACTTTGCCAGTGGGGGTGTATGTCTCCAGTAACAGTGGGGCCCTGGCTTTTAGTATGAACCTAAATGGAACTATTCAAGATGCCAGACTTGTTTTGGAAATAGGATTCAAAATGAATGGCTCCTTGAAAATTCACACTAAAGTTCAGAGTAGACTCCTTACTTTGCTGATGTGGAAGCTACTGGCCTTGCTGTAGCATAAATATTAATTTAAATAATCTGGATCTGAAATGGAGATATTCCATCAACCAAAGTTTCTTTCTGTTTTCTGATGAGGACTAAAACCATGGCCCAGCAGGGGCTCCTAAAGGTGCACCCGGAACAGTTTGTTTATCAATGCAATTAAACGGATAAGAGTATTTATTTTCCTTCTTAACCAACAAAACAGCAAAACCCACAAACCTGAGTCCAGACATCTGTTCTTCATTTAGCTGCAGCACGGCTCGGATGCAAGTGAGGAGCAGCAGGTGCTGGGAGGAGCTGGTGAACATTAAGGGAAGATTTGCTTTGGAGCAGAGGCGATGCTCGGAAGAGGCTGACGATTGGACAGATGTTGGTTCATTACTGTTAAGTTGGAGCCTCAGATATTTCAAGGAACAGTTGCTGGTTGGAGAGAGACAGCTGTTAACGGGGGGGAAGGAAAGCCTTGGAAAGATTCGGGAATTTCTTTAGAGGACAGAGAAGACAAAGTCAAGAAGGACACAGTCCAGTTTTGGCCAAAAACTTTCCAGACAGTCAAAGCTCCATGGCTGAGTCCATCAGGATTTCACTCTTGCATCAAAGCACGTTCAAGATTTTCTAAAGCTTGGAAAAGTTTATTCTTTCATTTATAACTCCT
This sequence comes from Ctenosaura bakeri, assembly GCA_948474755.1. NCBI lineage: Eukaryota > Metazoa > Chordata > Lepidosauria > Squamata > Iguanidae > Ctenosaura > Ctenosaura bakeri. The sequence goes on from CAOLHI010002902.1 coordinate 180,327, forward strand.
TGAATTCAGGGAACTGTAGCTGAAAAAGCAGGTTTTCCAAGCTTCAAATATAAATTGCTCTAACTGAAATTAAAAAACAAGGTCAGAAACCCATTGGTGGCTCCACATCCAGTAGACCTGTTGAACCAGTGGTTGCAACGTCAGCTGATGGCTTCCATTTCAGTGGGTTGGTGAATCTGCTCTTTAAAGGGACTCTCCTAGCTTTTGAACTGTTTTGGAGTTCAGGTTCAACAACTTGGACAGCGTATTTCATGTCTGGAATAAAATGTACACCCTGGCATAGAAGCTACCATGCAACCATTGATTCAACACGTCTCCTTTAGCTGGGAGAATTAATAGGATTCAGGCCTTAGATTTGAGTTTCAGTTTGAATCATTTGTATTCAGAAATTGGAAAAGTTACGCTGTTGGCTATAAAATGAACCAAACCCAGCAATTTTCTGGTGTCAGTCAAAGAACGCTATTCAGTCCTTAACCTGTTCATTACGTCAGCCTAAGTCAAAATTAGTTTGTGAATGTGCATTTGAGAGCAAAACAAAACAACAAAAAATTACAAAAGCAGCAACAGAAACTCAAAGTGTTTGTTCTGGAGGCACACAAAGCAGTTGATAGACTGGGCCCAAAACCTTCCTATGGCCTTGTTGTGGTTCCACTAGGTAATACCCAAACTGGTGACATGTGAAACTGTATAATATAAGAGCAAACATGCAAAAACTGTAAATTATAGCACAAGACAAGAAATCTATTTGGTGTTGATTAAGACTGAAGTTGGGCATTTTGCTTATGCCTTTAATGAATCATCTGTTACAGTCCTGTGCTTCTTAAAATTTGTTTCGCACCAGGTTCCATGCAAACTGGAACAAACCCAGCAAATTACCAACCACGTTAGTTTCCCACTAGATCCCTGACTTGCACAAAGATGCTTGAGATATCAGCCCAAGGATGAATACCAGATTTAGTCAACACTGGTTCATGTGTGTGCCTCCCAGACCAAAACAAAATCCAAAGTTTTGAGAGGTACTGCAAATTGCTCAACAACGCAACAAACAACAACAATCATGTCTGTCCGTCCATCCACCATCTATCTATCTATCTATCTATCTATCTATCTATCTATCTATCTATCTATCTACCTATCTACCTACCTATCTACCTACCTATCTACCTACCTATCTACCTACCTACCTATCCATCCATCCATCCATCCATCCATCCATCCCTCTATCTATCTATCTATCTATCTATCTATCTATCTATCTATCTAAACCGCTCTCTCTATAAATTATAAATTATGCATCGCATGTCTTCTGCTAATCAACTCACGCTAATTCGCAAACCCCATAATCATCAACTCCTTTTCATTTTTCCTCAAACTGTGGCCAATATCCTTTTTGGAATTGCCGTACCCAGAAATGGAGGCAGCACTCCCAATGAGATGAATCCATGTTTTATTCCAGAGCTTAGAACCACTCTCCAAGGGACTGGCCCTTTATATTCCTGCATAGCTCCAGCAGGGCTCCTTTAAAACTAGCCAAAAACGTGGAGTGGATTCACCGCTCCTTGGACATGGGAGCCACCAGCTGTCACTGGTTGATGGATGGCGGCCAAAACTTTACTGCGGGTTTTTGTTTCGGTCCCATTAGACAACACACCAAGTGGGGCAAGGCTGTGACCAAGCCTGTGGGTTCCCATTCTGCAAACGGACAGACAAAAAGAAGACTTGAAATCAAAGCATCAATATTGGTAAGTTAAGCAAAATTAAAAGTGTTAAGAATTAACTAAGGGCAAGCTAGACTGAACGGATAATAAGATACCCCTGGATCTTCATCATAGTGGATTTCCAGACAGTTAAATTGTTTAATGTGTTTCCTTTGGTTCGCCTATCAATCTCCCAGTCTGTCTGAAGGGTCCTCCTAATATTTCCCCCCATTCTAGGCGATTATTGCCTAAATGCCTCAGTGGCACCAGCGGTAGCTCTCCCACCAGGTAGGGCCTGTGATTCATGGGCGGCGCTGGGGTGTGGAAAATTGATTGCCAGCGATTGTCAGCGGGCTGCGATTAACTCGCCAGGGTTGTCTTCCCGACACAAATTAATAGCGGGGGGAGAGTCAAAACGGGGAGAATAATTTTATTAATTAATCACTTCCTGTAAATAAATGAATCGGGATTTCAAAAAACCGAGGGGAGAAAAATGTCGGAACATCGGGTTTGTTTCTAAAAACGGGAGTCTGTCCCCTTTGAGGCCCAACGCACATTGGCATGATAGAGGAGACGATAATGAGGAATAAGGAAACTGGGTTGTTAGTTGGATAGCTCCCTTCGAGACTTTCTGTGGAAAGATAAATTTGGAGCTGGTCATTAGGAGCCTTTCTGCATTGTGATAGTGCTCTTATTCCACTTTCAACCTCCTATGGAATGCTGGGCTTTGCAGTTGAGGGAGGGGATTGAGAATTCTCAGCCAGAGAGCTCTTTGGCCTCAGGAAACTACAAACCCCGGAACTCCACAGGAATCCTGAAAGTGGAATAAAAGCACTATAACAATGTAGTGCGGAAAGGTCTTAGGTTATGCATAATAAGACAGTGGCTGATGTCAGGGCTGGACACCACTTCCACTGGTGTGAATGTGTCCCTTAGTGTTGTTCTTATCAAGGGGAAAAATCACTTTCCACGTATGATTTCTGGGCACGGTTGTCAAAGTTGGACAGTGTACAAGGCTTAATTGAAATCGGAAGAAGAGTAGGATGTGGAAGGAAAGCTATGAAGGAATTAGGCAAGATTCTGAAGTATAAAGATTCCTGTTTGGATAACAACAACTGGATCATCCAGTATGTAGTATCTCCAATTTCTTTGTATGGATGCAAAATAGTAAAGAAACCTGATGGGGGAGAAAAATCCAGTCTTTTGAAATGCGGTGCTGAAAGAGAGTTCAAGAAATACAAATAAATGGTTCCAAACACAAATCAAGCCTTAACTCTCCCTAGAAGTCAAAATGTCTAAACTGAGGCTATTGTACTTTGGACATTTAGAAGACATAACTCACTGGAATAGACGATAATACTGGAGAAAGTTGAACAGAGTAGGGGGGAAAAGGGGGACACTGTTCCCCAAGTGGGCTGATTCTATCAAGGAAGCCATGGCTGCCCAGAGTTTGCAAGAGCCAAGCAAGGCTGCTGATAACTGAGGCTCTTGGACATCTCTCATTCAAAGGGCCACCAACTCAAAGCCAACCTGACAGCAGTGAAGAGCAACAAATATATTAAGGCAGAGGCAGACACTCTGGAGATTCAGACCTTGGTGGAGTGTGAAACAGGTGTTGCTCAACTGACATTTCCAGGTGACACTGGAGACCTGACCTTCACAAGATCAACAGAGACCTTCTACGAGCACTTTGCTCCTCTTGCAAAGCTTTCCAAATCAGACAAGGCCAGGTTTTAGGTAATTCTGCTAGGAGCATTGGTATCTCAAAAACAAAAAACAGGAGATCTGGTGATACGACCAGCTCAGGGAAAAAAATAAATGCAAAGAACAATCACTTGCCAACTATTCTTGCCATGTTCTTCTTTGGAGGTGGGACAGAACCTATCAGATAGTGTAAGATAGTGAGTGTTAGACAGTCTGATATGTTTTAAGATTGTTAATGATGTTTTACTGTTCTACATTTTGAGTTCTTTGTAATAATTTTATTGTAGACTCCATAAGATCTTTGGATTTAGGGCAGGATATGAATAGTTTATACATACATAAAATCCAACAGGATTCCTGTTTTCTTTGGTGTAAAATCCTCTTCCCCCAATGCAGGATCCCACTTCTGTGGTTATTTGCCGTCAAACTGGCTTTGATTTACGGTGACCCTATGAGAGACCTCCATGAGCTGTGGTCATCCACACTCCTGCTGAGTCCTTGGAAGCTTCCTTGATCCACTCATGTCACCTGCAGTATGGTCTTCCTCTTCCCCTGCTGCTTTCCAGTTTACCAGCTTGACCATCCTTGCCAGTGACTGTCCCACTGCTGATGTTCAAAACTATGCTAAGGGGAAGACAAGGCTAACATCGGAGCCCCCACATGCTACTGAATGGGTCAAAAAGATCTTAATAGTTGAAATCCTGCTGGTGTCTCATGCATGTGTAAGTTCCCCTATGGACATTTTTTACCCCGTGTGGAATGTTCTCATTCAGTTCAAGTTTGGAAAAGAAGTGTTATACAGATAGTGCACAGATGTGCATGGCCATTTGATTGCACATTTGCACTTTAACATCCTATGGAATCCTGGGGTTTGCAGTTTAGGGAGGAGCCTTTGAGGATGACCTTTGAGGCCCCTCCCTAAACTGCAAACCCCAGAGTTCCATAGGATGTTGGAAGTAGAATATTAGCACTATAACAGTCTAGTGCAGAAATGGCCTTGGTGTCTTGTTTCAACTGTGCAATGTTGCTATTCAACGCAAGAGCTGAGTAGCAGACTTAAAGTGTAGTTCCACGAGCAGAGATTTACACTAAGCAACCCTCAATGGTGGATCTCAGCCAATCATTTCTAGGATCCAACTATTGCTATAGACCAATACTCAGTGTGTACGTGCACGTGTGTGTTAAACTTGTAAGCCTCAACGTGGACTCACATTCTTCCAAGTCTTGAGGCTCGAGGCAATCTCGGATTGATCGTTGAGACAAGAAAATTAAATTTGCATTTTAAACTGACAGCAGCTGTTCTCCTAGTAATGTTTCAAAAATGCCTCGGAGGGCAGATTATCAAAAGGAAAAAAAAGAAAAAAAAAGAATATTTCACACTTGTGGTGTTTCTTGATGTCTGGAATAGAATGCTTGATGCATTAACACACCTTTCTCATCACTTGACCTTGCCACACGTTCTTCTGACTTTAGTGCCTCCATGGAGGGGGCGATAACAACTTGGAGGGGCTGTTTTGGATGGAAAATAAGCCTGAAATCACCCTACAATCCCAAATGACAGTGGTTGTCCTTCTTTGGATGGATTATGAGATGACATTGTTACCATGCCAAACACCCCGATCAGTGATACAGCATAAATATTATTTAATTGGCATGGAAAATATAAATCAATCATACTTTTATGGCTGAAGAGCCATGCTGGCAAGAGGACTGGCTGTACACCTGTAGAACCTGGTCAGAGGTGACCTCAGGTCATAAATTCAAGGGATTAGTTGGGAAACCCTGGTGCTGATAAGCTTGCAATAATGCCCTCAACAAATCAACCTTCAAGCACAATGGAGAATGAAACTGCCTCAATAGAGCGGCTGATGTTCATCAACCTATACCCTCTTCCTATTGAAATTTGCCTTTTGTTTCCTCGCCTACCCAAACATTAAGAAGCTATCACGACCTCCATCAACGCTTTGCCACCTAATGCTAAGACCATTAACCCATTCCTGCCCCCTTTGTTTGCTCTGCAGAGAGCCATTAATACCTTCCCTTTCAGGGCTGAAAAAGGAGTATTTAAACCCAAGCTCCAAACCCAACAATTTGTAGTACCTTGAATGCACGTAGGTGTGTCACTCTGTCGGTTTGCTCCCCCATTCTCATGTTTGAGCCACTTCATCTTGACCTGCTTCTCTTCAAGACTGGTAAATATCTCCCACTTCATCCTAACTCCTCGCTGTCCAACTTTTCCCTCCTCTCTTCCTCTTAGCCTTGCATAGTTGTGTATGGTTGTGCTTGAATCTTGGGTGTGTTTGTGATTTCCCCCCCTATAAACCTTCTTTTGACCTCCAACTGGTGTCTCTCAGTACCGGTATACAAAGGTGAAAAGAGCTAGTGTTTGCGCTGCTCTCGCAGGCCTCCTTTGAACTATGACCATTTCTGCACTACACTGTTATAGTGCTATTATTCCACTTCCAATGTCCTGTGGAAATCCTGGGATTTATAGTTTAGGGAGGGGCCATTTAGAACTCAGCCAGAAAGCTCTTTGGTAAACTACAAACCCCAGAATTCCACTGATGCTCAAAGTGGAATAATAGCACTATAACAGCGTAGGGCAGAAATGGCCTATAGTTCCCCACCTTTCTACAGAGGCATTGGCGTTGTGGGTGGACTCTTGAGTCACCCACCATTTTGAAGTAACCAGATGACTCATTGGAATAGATGATAAAGCTGAGTAAAGTGGGAGGCAGTAAGAAAATAGGAAGACCAAGCTACAGTTGGATGGAGGCCATCAAGGAAACTTTGGCTGCTGTGAGTTTCAAAGGCCATTTCCACACTAGACTGTTATAGCGCGATTATTCCACTTTCAACATCCTACGGAATCCTGGGGTTTGCAGTTTCGGGAGGGACCTCAAAGACCATCCTTGAAGGCCCCTCTCTAAACTGCAAGCCCCAGGACTCCATTTCATGTTCTTCCATAGTGGAATAATAGCAGTAGAACAGTCTAGTGCGGAAATGGCCAAAGTGCTGACCAAGGTTGTTGATGATCTGGGCTCTCTGAGGTCTCTCATTTTTAGGGTTGCCATAAGTCAAAGTTGACTTGATGGCCATTAACAACAACAACAAGAAGAAGGTTTTGGGCCACCCTGACTCCAGTGTGAAGTAGGAAATCTTGTTTGGATGGTATTATAAAGACAGAACATTAAAAATGCGTCTCCTGGCCTTCCATAAATAACCCAGCGAAGGCAAGTACACAAGATTTGTCACCAAACTCGCGTCTGTTACAAACAACGAAAGTTTCCAAAATTAATTTTCTTCATTTTAGTTTATTAAAATTGCTTTCATCCATCTCCTGTGTTAAATATTTTATTTTTCCATATTAATGGCTGCAATTTCAACCGTGGCTTCCTTCTGTCATTAACACTGTACCAACTTAATATCATTAGCAGTTTTTTCCTTTAATTATGTGACTGGAAGAAGAAAAACATCAAAGTTTCCGTGAAATTGGAATAGTATATCTAAATTGCCTCATGTTTATTTTAACATTAACAGTAAATGAAGCTAATGGGCTTGTATATTATTAAAAGCAGCCATTTGTGTCTTGCCTGCTTTAAAAGATGTTAAATAATTAGTTATTTAATAGAGAGGTGCAAAACAAATCAAACAAGCAGAAAAACTTCCCTGCGAGGAGGAGGAAGGGAGGAGGAGGAGACGGAGGAGGAGACGGAGGAACGCTTCCGTCTGGAGGGGCCCCCGGAGAGGCCATGGAGAGGATGGAAGATGGAGACCACCTCCTCCTCCTCCTCCTCCTCCTCACCGTGTCCCTGCGTCCTACTGCGACTTTGATAGCTCTAATTTAATAACGAGCCCTGAGGGCTTCCCCTGCCATCTCTGAGATGTAAAGGAGTTGCGTGTCTGGAAACGGTCTCTGGAAATAATTTAATGAGTTTTGATTCCATCTCTGGCCTACTTGAAACGGTGGCTCAGGAGCAGCAGGAGAAAGATGGAGCCTCTGTCCCAAGAGCAAAGGCCGAGGACCTTCAGTGGCTGATCTCTCTCTAACACACGCACAGACACGGACACACAATAACACATGCACACATTGTCTCTCCTCCCGTCTGCTTTCAGTGGGGTTATATAATGGAGATCGCTAGGACTTGGGGCCATTTCTGCACTACACTGTTGCAATGCTATTATTCCACTTTCAACCTCCTATGGGCCTTGGAGACCCCTTCCTAAACTGCAAACCCCAGGATTTCATAGGAGGTTGAAAGTGGAATAATAGCACTGTAACAGGCTAGTGCGGAAAAAGCCCACACGACACAACTCTAGGGCCATTTCTGCACTGCACTGTTATAGTGCTATTATTCCACTTTCAACCTCCTATGGAATCCTGGGGTTTGCAGTTTAGGGAGGGGCCTTTAGGATTCCCAACCAGAGAGCTCTTTGGCCTCAGGAAACTGCAAACCCCAGAATTCCCCCAAGGATGCTGAAAGTGGAATAATAGCACTGTCACAGTATAGAGCAGAAAGGCCCTTGGAGTTATATGCTGATTATCCAAATGAATGGCTTTGTCCTATGTGAATTCAACCTTTGGGTTCAACGGCTGTCTTGTACCACAGAATGAGCACTCAAAGGCCACGTCCGTACTGCACTGTTGCAGTGCTATTATTCCACTTTCAACCTCCTGTGGAATTCTGGGGTTTGTAGTTTTCCGAGGCCAAAGAGCTCTCTGGCTGAGAATTCTAAATACCCCTCCCTAAGTTGCAAACTCCAGGATTCCATAGGATGTGGAAAGTGGTATAATAGCATTATGACACTGTAGTGCAGAAAGGCCCGTGGCTGCAGACCCATTGGTGGCTTACAACGACCAGAAACGCCATGTATAATCAACCTCATAATGCATAGATTTCACTGAGCTATCCAATCATCACGGTACTATGGGGAGCAATGGCTGCTGCACAATTCTGGCTACTTTCTCTGTAATCTGGAAATCCTGAACAGAGGAAAAGAGAAGGGGGAAAATATCAGGCAGTTTAACAGACATATTTTTGGAGGAGAACAGAATAAAAACGCTCTGAATATCATAGTGAGGGGAATAAAATAATAGAATGGGTCCAAAGGTTTCTACTTCCCATCACTGTAAGGAATCCCTGCAAATTGTCTGGAAATGGACTTCTAGGTTCATGCTGGATTTTAAAGACAGAAAGTCCAGTATTTCCCACTGGCTTCTTCTGAGGGCTACTTAAAGATAGCTATGTTAAAACACTGGATTTCTCTCAAATTTCTCCAGCATTCAGGTTCATCCTAGGAGAAAACATAAAAAAGAAACCCAGAAATTGGGCAGATTCTAGAGGTCTGGAAATGAGGTCTATGGGTGAATCAGAGGCTGGTGGCTCCCTTGTCACTGGGACAGTAAATCCATTCCTGATTTTACTCTGAACTCTCAAGTGCTATCCAAGGTGCTGAACTTATTTTGTGGATAAGAGTTCAGACTCCTGGAGAGATGCTTTAAATTTGGGAGGTATAATTTGGAGTGGATTGCCTGCTCCAGATTTTACCCTTAAAAGGGGTTATCATGCAGCTAGGGCTTGGTACCCCATATAGCTCCTTTAATGACAATGGAAGCACCATTGGAGGAAAGTAGAACATTAGAGCATCATTGGAGAGAAGGGTACAGTGGGTGAAGAGAAAGAAGGATCTGGCCTGTTTGGAATTCCTAAACAGGTATCCTGGAGGAGGAAACAAGGCAAAGGAAAGCATACTGCTGTTGTTTCCTTTTTAGGAAACTTAGATTTTGCAGTATGGTGGCTGCCAGTCAGAGCGGACAACACTAGCATAGATGGACCAGAGATCCGACTCAATGCAATGCAACTTCTTGTGTTCCTGTGACCCCGGGCCAAAGTTATCAGTTATTCCCTGCAGCAGCCAGCATTAGAATAGAATAGAATAGAATCTTTATTATGGTCATAGACCAACACAGCTAAAAGGAGGATACAGAAAAAGAAGAGAAAAGCACAGGTTAAAAGCAGTATTGAAATACTCCTTCAGGTTGCATAGCTCCAATATAACGAGACAAGGGTCATTTCCGCACTAGTCTGTTATAGCACTATTATTCCACTTGCAACATCCTATGGAATCCTGGGGTTTGCAGTTTCGGGAGAGGCCACCTGGCCCCTCCCGAAACTGCAAACCCCAGGATTCCATAGGATGTTGCAAGTAGAATAATAGCACTATAACAGACTAGTGCGGAAATGGCCAAGGTTGGAACTAGTTTACTGCGGAGGTCGAATTTTAACCACTGCAGCACAGAATCTGGCAAGGTTACATGTTATACGGGAGCTGGTGTCTGAAAGTAACAGAGAAGTGTAGAATTGTCCGGTGCGTCCTTGGGACGTACGCAATAGGGATGAAACAAGGCTGAGGCGGATGTCGTTGTAGTACGAGTACTGGAGTAGTACATGCTCTGTTGTTCCTATTTGGCCGGAGCCACAGTGGCACCGTCTGTCCGAGAAGGGGGTCTTCTTGCATCGGCAAGAAGGGAGGGCACGACGTTGTGCCAAAGTAAAGGCCCTCCGGTGTTGAAGTCCTTCTAGTTTTGCTAAGTTTGCCGTAGGAAAAGCCAGATATCTGTTGGAGTCGCTAGCAATAAAGGTTGGAGCAGGCACCCGTGCTGCTGATGCAAACCAACCCTTTCCTTTCCTTTCTGCACCAGAAGAGGGCTCTGAGGCTTAGACAAAAACAGGCGGCCCTAGGTTGCTCCCCACCACGAAGACAGCTCCAAAGGAAAGTGACACGTCTACCCGGTAGAGGGACCCACTGAGTACAAGCCAGGCAGAGTTTAGCACTTTCAGAGGAAATTCATTTCAATGGAAGGAAAAATGATGGAAAGGATGCAATTAGCATTGTCTTCTTTTTAGATCAGAGACCAACATGGCAGTTCTTAACAGCTACACAGAAAAGACCAGCAACCAGCAGGTCCTGTCCCCGTAGTGGATGGAGCCTCCCAGGACACCGGCTGCTGAATCTGTTCTGGGTTTCAGGCCATTTCCGCACTAGACGGTGATAGTGCCTTTATTCCACTTTCAGCCTCCTAGGGCATCCTGGGGTTTGCAGTTTAGAGAAGGGCACTGAGAATTCTCAGCCAGAGAGCTCTTTGGCCTCAGAAAACTCCAAACCTCAGAATTCCACAGGATGCTGAAAGTGGAATAATAGCACTATAACAGCCTAGTGTGGACATGACTTTAGTCTGAACTTTAATTGAGCTTTCCAAGGTGCCAAATGTATTTTAGAGGGAGAGAGCCCTCCAAGTCCAGTGCTACAGATAATCCTTCATTAAAAGTAAATGCCACTGATAGCAATCTTTTACTGTTCAGACTAAAAACAGGAGTGGATTCACTGCTCCCATTGACACCAAAGCTAGTAACCATGCACCGCTATAATTATAAAGGGAAGAAATTGTGCCTGACCTTTGTGCAGGACAATCAAAAAACCTGAGAAGCAGGAGACCATCGCCTTCGGTGCCCAGCTGAAGCCTCCAGAGCTTCTATTTTCTGGAAGCAACGCAGGGTTCTTGAACGGAAGAGAGTGCCTGAGCAATTGCTCCCATTTTTCTGTCTGCAAATTATTATTTAAAAGCAGAGCACAAGTGCCGCGTGGAACGACTGTCAGATGTGCAGTTGGGAAATTCAGAAGGCATCCAGAATCGCCAAATACCTTGTCAGAATCCCACTCGGAGAATATCCATCACCCAGTCCTTAAGACATATTAAAGCAGATTTAAAACGACGCACACATTTCCTCTCTTTAAAGGAAGACATTATTTTTACGTAGGCCTTTGTTTTAATTAAAATAGGTATTGAAATCCTCCATGAAGCTTTGGCGGATTGTTAAAAGGGTACCAGCCCATTTGCTTATCTGCAGTGCAGCCAAAAAAAAAAAAATCCTTGTAATTGTCATTTTCCAACACGGCAGAAGGCTTAATTTAGTTCAATCAAATCAAAAAAAGCAGCCTTAATTTACAGAGCAATAAAATCCACAAGCATCACTTTCGATCAAAGAACTGGGGAGAAAAAAGAAACAGTCCAAAGAACAAGTGGGATATTTATTTTGTACAATGGCCCGTATCTGTGTTTATATGATTTAAAAGTCTCTCTCTGCCCCCCCCCCTTTTTTTTGAACCATAGGGTAATATTACATGCCTAGAGAAAACAGACCACGGCTCATTTCTCCCCACAGAGTCCCAAAATCATTTGCTCCTCTATTCCTACCAAAAATAATTTCTCTTTACCTGTATTTCTTGCAGTGTATTTCCCTCCGCCCCACCGGACGGTCACAGATGGAAATTCAGTTACTGAGAGGTTTTTTTTAAAGATCTTTCAGAATCTTGGGAAGCATTTCCACTGCTGCAATGAGCAGGGGAGGAAAAAAAGACCCACAAAGTTGTGTTTTTTATGCCCAACAGATGTTGCGCCAGGCTTGGAATGCCATCCTTCCATATGGGGAGACGCGGGTTTTCGGATAGGAATGTGTGCTACGGATACGCTGGGCCATTTCCGCACGAGCCTGTCATGGTGCGATTATTCCACTTTCAACCTCCTATGGAATCCTGGGGTTTGCAGTTTCGGGAGGGGCCGGCCGCCCCTCCCGAAACTGCAAACCCCAGGATTCCATAGGAGGTTGAAAGTGCAATCATAGCACCATGACAGGCTCGTGCGGAAATGGCCCTAGATTGTGGAAGGACCGGCTGGAAGAAATCCGACAGCAAAATATGCCGTCCAAATTCATAAAAGTGCTAAAGATCTATCTCTTCTGGCAGGCCTACCCCGTCTATTTTTAACTATACTTTTAATTGCATTTCTAATTGTAGTTTCAAGTGTACTTGTACTTTTAACTGTATTTTAACTAGGATACATCTGTGTTTTAAAAGGTTTTGTGTTTCTGGGATATTTCAGTCTCAATTTGCTTTTAATTGTATCTGTACTGTACCCTGCCTCGCACACGGGGAGAGGTGGGTAATAAATAGATTATCATCGTCATCATCATCATCATCATCAGTCATAAATAACTTGAAGGCACACAACAACATCGAGTCCAACCCCTGCCATGCAAGCATACACAATCAAAGTGCTCCCCAGAAATGGCCATCCAGCCTCTGTTTAAAAATCTCCAAAGAAGGGGACTCCAACAAACTCCAAGAGAGTGCATTCTACTGTCAAACTGTTCTTAACCTCAGGAAGTTCTTCATGATGTTTAGATGGAACCTCTTTTCTTGACGTTTGAAGCCGTTGCTCCATGTCCTCATCTCTGGAGCAGCAGAAAAGAGGCTTGCTCCGTCTTCCCTATGACATGCCTTTGAATTTTTAAACATAGCTATATGAGCCTGCCTGAGTTTTAAGAACCTCTTTCCAGGTTCTACCACCACCGTAGGTCCACTTGGTGAGAGCACAGGGGAGACCCTTCTTGATTGTTGCCCCCAGATTGTGGAATTCCCTCCCACGGAAGACAAGGGTGCCCCCCTCCATGCTCCTCTTCTCATGGCAGACATTTTTATTTGAAGAGGTGCTTGGCTAGGCAAAAAAGTCTTTTAACTGGTATGTGTGTGTGCACGCTGTACATTTATTGCTATCCTTCCATCTCCCACTTTTTTAAAAAGTACTAATGTTTCAATATGGGGATCTATTTAATTGTTTTAAACTTTTTAATCATTAAAAAGTTAAATCATGGCAATAATTTTTATGGATTAGCTGGTTGTGCAGAAGGATCTTTTAATGGGATTCCATTAAAATTATTTACCTTGTTTTAATTCATTTTGCGGGCCACTTTGGGTGCAGCGTTGGGAGAAAGATGGGATATCTAAACAAACGCATATTTTTTTCCCTAGCAATTATAACCACTGCAGAGTCAGGCTCATGTGGGCATCAGGTCCCCCTGGCACCAGCTTTACGGCTAAAGTGGGCACCTCTGGCAGGTCTGGGGGCCAATTATTGCTCCTGGGACCCTCCAGGGGCCACAGGGATTCCCAGAAAAATGCCCACATGAAAAAGAAACAAAGCCAACGATGGCCAGAAGACAGCTTCTAGTTTCTCATGAGACTGAGATCCAAATCTTGAATGGTCCTTAAGTGAATACCCCACCAAGAGCCCCTTCCCCACTTCTGCCAATCCGAGATTTCTAGTTTGGCTCCTGGAAGGAGACATTTCAGTATCTGCTCGTCACATCTCTTCATGACTTCCAGGTTCCTGGAAAAACTGTCTACAAGTTCCATGTCAGATGTGGGCCAATGGTGCCCCGAGGCAACCTGTGGCCCCCAAGGCATTTGTGTGGCCCTTCTCCAGACGCCCAGGAATAACACTTTTTCCACCTGATTGGGACCACGATGAATCATCTCTCCTGCAAGCATCGATGAGGAGCAATTCACCATTTATATACATTGTTGGCCCTTCCTCCCCTGTTTCTCATTGAAATACATTTATAGGAATTTGAGCCTGAATCCTACTGGTGGGTCATAACAAGAGCAGATTCATTAAATCAGGTGTTTACTGCTGGGTTGACAGATAGGCCAATTCTATTGATTCAATGGCCATTTCTGCCCTACATTGTTATAGTGCTATTATTCCACTTTCCATCTCCTGTAGAATTCTGGGCTTTGTAGTTTACTGAGGCCAAAGAGCTCTCTGGCTGAGAATTATGCATGCCTCTCCCTAAAATGTAAATCCCAGGATTCCATAGGATATTGAAAGTGGAATAATAGCATTATAATAGTGCAGGGTGGAAATGACCAATGGGTCTACTCTAGTTGGGAATAACGGTCGAATTTAGGCCATTGAGTAGAGTGGGTCAAGTGGGGAGACTGATTGAGTCCAAACAGCTAAATCCCATTGCTTCACTGGCTCCACTCCAGCTGGGACTAACTACAGGGTTTTATCCCTGTTTTTCAAAACTGGAGATATACTGGCACATCTGTTGTGGTTTTTGTTTTGTAGACTCTGTGGGCCCCAGAAGATCCCAGGGGCAGAAAAGTAGCCTCTGGGCTTGCTGCAGTTGCCCACCCCTGCATTATATGAATATGTGATTGTTCACTATGGTTTGATCCTTTCGGTACTGGGGATGTCTCCATCTTGGCTGTGTTTTGCCGAGGCTTCAGGACAACCAAGAGCTTGTAGGGGAAGCACCATCCAGATGCAAAGGAGTTTTTCACCCTTGGAAGATGTCTCTGTTTTCTTGGCCAGATCTGAGTCCAAGGTGTCTCCTCACCTTGGTGGGTTTTCACTGGGGCTGCTTCTGCCCGCCACCTGCCTCTTTCGAAAGACCCTTAGGAACTGGGATGGATTCCTTTCCACCTCCTTTCCCCTGTCTCCTGATTGTTTTTGAATCTGCTCTTCTCCTTGTTGCCTTCTGAAGATGGCTTGATGAGAGCAAAGGAAGCTCCGATCGCAGCAGATGGCAGATAAGTAGGAATGGTAAATAGTTTTAATTACTGCATAATGTAAGTGAGACAATCACAGGGAAGAGAGTTGGAGCAAGCTGCCGCCACGGCGCGCATCCGAAGTGTTGCGGGACCCAATTTGTCTGGGAGGCAGCATGTGTTACTCCTGAGTCTTCGGAGGGCTCTAAAAAGAGAGTGCCGAGGAGAGGGGGGGGGAAATATTAATTGCATGGTTCATCTGCCCATCCGTCTTCGCCGCCGAAGTCGCATGCTTCCTTTAATTTCAGGGGAATGGTTTTCAAATGGGAATCATGCAAATGAGTATCTTAGCTATTCATTTGTTTTACTGCAAGCGTTTTGTGAGCAAATGGCCTACAGCTTGCAATGAATTAACAGACACCGGCACTGGAGACCGATTTTTAATACAAAGTCCTGACACGAAGACGACCCCGACCGACAGCACTGAAAATGTTGGCATAGCAACTTTGGGCATTTTCATGCAAATTGGCTCCTATATAGATGATACGAGCACAATGATTTCCTTCAACTAATCATCATAAAATTAGTTTCACTATATTTAAATGCCTCTACTTAATGCATTTTATCCATATGCATGAAATTGCCTCTGCTAATGCAGTACATAAAATGCCAAAGACACAATGAATCGCCAAATTGCAAACAGTTATGCTGTCTCCCATTAAAAAAAAAAAAGAAAGAAACTCTTTTTTGTCTATTTTTTGGGGGAGGGAAAGAGCAGGGGGAGGAAGTGCTATTATTGAATGTGTGGTTCCCCAAAGGCATCTATCACCGATTGCTAACAACAAACACAACCATCAGCCTTCCTTTAAGTAACGTTGAGATTGCAACAAAATCCAGCATTATCCAGAACATTGGAAGACTGGTGCTCTTTCGGTCTATGGGTGCTGGCAAGAACAGAGACCTCATGGGTGTCTTGCACCCGTGCACATTCTGTGGCACCTGCCGTTGCATTCAGTTCACGGTGGCCGGAGTCAGTTCTACAAAGATCTTGGACCTAAGTCCTATTGTTGGTCCCAACTGGAGGAGAACCTACTGGATTTACCAGTGTATTGTCTCACCATTCAACAGCTGACTCAATGAGTCAACCAGCAGGATCTCAGCCATGTACATTCTTGGGTGGTGCATAAATGTTCATCAGTGTCTGTTCATTAAATGTCCCACTTGATTTACTGGGTTTGTAGAAACATCCACTGTGCATTATTCTGACCTGGAAAGGGGGAGGATAATCAGCCACGCAGGCAAAATCACCATCAATGGCACAATCTTGGTATTCAGCACACCAGACAAGCACAGTGTAGCTTCTTGGTGCAGTCTTGGGATATATTATGTCATTGCCATGGAAACTGGAAAAATGGACAGAATTCAGAGAATTCCAAACTCCCCCCCTCATATTTTATATATATATATATATGAATAAACAAGAGATCTGCGTTACTCAGAATCCTATCCTCACAAGCCCATCTGATCCAGTACAGTGTCATCAGAATCATTTTTAAAAAGTAGTGGCAGCTGGTGTCTTCCATGTTGGTGAGATGCTGAAATTGATCTGGGTTTAAACTTTTCAGATTTGGAAGGAGCTATCCAAATGCTGAACCTATTTGGAGGATACAGTTCTCCCTGAAATGAATGTATCAACCATTCATCTCTTTTATATAGTTCTTCTGTGTGTTGATCATGTAATGTGTTCCCTTACTGATTGCAGAGCATCCCCACTCTTGGTTTAAATTTCCCTTAGATTTCTCAGACCTTGTAGAAGAGGTCTCTTGTTCTTCCTTTTTTGTTGTCATCTTCTGTTTCTCTACACTGATTATTATAGCAGTTCTCCTTGTCCCTGCACACAAGTTGTTGAACAGTTGCATTCGGGATTCTGACTGTATTTCTTTCTATGCCTTTTACTTTTGCTTCTTATCTGTCTTTAAGAGACACGGAGAGGTCTGTCTGCTACCCACTGTGGCTTCTCTTTCTTTTTGCGTACAGTGTCTTCTTGAAATCCTCCCTGACAATGTCCCTGGCTTCAGTCTAAAATTCTTCTGGCTCCCAATCAATTAGGCCTAATGGTGCAAATTGATTTGTCACAGGTTGGTTCAATTTAGAGTCAGTCTTCTTCAGCAGAGCTTGCTAGGGAAATCACTGAATCTCTTGGGTCCCAAGAATCATAGAATCCTAGAGTTGGAAGGGGTCCCATGGGCCACCGGGTCCAACCTGGTGCTCAGTGTGGGATCTCCTGCTAGCATCTCCAGGAAGGAACTGTCCCGTCTCTGACACTAGTCTTAGCAAAGTAGGGTATACGAGTTTCATAACTAAAAACTGTGCTAGTTGCTTTGAGATATCTGTTCAAAACAGAGACAGACAGACAGACAGACAGCTTTAGACCTAACTATCTAAAGGAAGTTTCCAAGCACTTACCATCTTGAAGGAGGAGGAAGAAAGAGAAAAGAGAGAGAAAGGAATTGAGAGAGAGGAGTCTTGGGGCCACAGGCACACCTAGAAGTCTCTGTGGGCACATGATGTGGTTCCTTAGATACATGGACACACTGATGACCCAGAGTTAAAAAGGTGATTGAGCAACTGGAGAAAGTTCTACAGATGAGGTATGCAGAGGAGAAGGCATTCAGGAAACCCTTAGAGGGATGAAAGCCTGATCACCCTCATAGCAACCGGGAGAAGGGGGTGTAGTGAGGATGCTTAGCTGAGCAGTATCTTCCAACATTTTCCTCTAGGTTTTGAACAGCCTATCCCTCCTTCTGGAGCAAAATGGTGGCTGGCATCTTGTTAGGTGTTTATGTCGTTCTAAACTGACTTATGAGCATGTAAAGGTGAATTGTGATGTTGTACAATACTCGTATTCTTAGGAGGGGAGCAGGCGTGTGGCACTCTGCCGAGCAAGCTGGGAATGCTTTGATGAGGTATTGCTGCATGGCAGGGGGGTTGGACTTGATGGACATTGTGGTCTCTTCCAGTTCTACAATTCTAGGATTCTGTAAGCCTACGCTGTGGGGGGGCCTGGCCTAAACTCAACACACACCCCGACAGTTAGGCTTCCAATTTCTCCAGCACTTCTGATTCTCCTCAGTGGCTGAATTCCAAGTCTGCCTCAAAGCCCCCCATAACTCATTTCTCAATTACTAATTGCAAAACTACTTAATTAAGGCAAACTCTTATTTCCCCCATGTTAGTTGTATTTTCTATTGCTCTAGCTGGAGTCATTTTCCTGAAATGAAAAATGGGCACGTTCTGGCAAAGTTGCCCAGGTGCCTTTGCTGCAAAGCACCTGGCTCAGCTCTAGGCACAAAAGGCCGGCACCTGCCAGGGAGACCAAAGCCTTTGCAGCAAGAACATGACTGAGGTGTGCATGCAACCTTTCCTGCCATACCCTCCCCATGTCTCCAATCACAGCACAAACGGTATACACCTGGAAAAATAAATGCTGAAGACCAACCGACATACCTGGAGAGTTGCCAGCTGCACCTTTATGTGGAGTCGTCTCCGTTTTAAAACTGGACCTACCTGGGCCTCCAGCAGAACTTTAAGTGGATGGTGTTCTGCTTTTCACTTTAGACACAGAACAAGGTCAGGCTGCTGTTAAGGCAGAGATGGGAAAAGTGTGGCCCCCAAATGTGGCCCCCAAGGGTGTTTTTTCTTCTTCTTCCACTCACTCAGATGCCTTGGACTCCCCCCCTTTTTTTTTGTTCCCCACCTCATAAAAAATGAATTGATTTCCTACAAGCCTCCAGGAGTAGCAGTTCCCCTCTAGAATAGGCTGCAGCCCCCATACATAAAAAAAATGGTCCATTTTTCAAAACTAGCCTTTTCTAGTTCTTTGGGAAGGAGCGCGTTGGCATTTTTGGCAATCTGTGTGACTTTCAGAGAGTTCCAGGGGCACAAAATTAATTCCTAAACTGGCCCTACAGTTGCCCATCCTTCTTTTAAAAGCATAGAGATGGTACTAGTTAAACAAGGGACTTAAGTTCTATACTGTCCTGTTTAGAAACGAGCCTTAAATAGAGTCTATAAAGCAGTGACAGTCAGGTTTACCAAAGCTTGTCAGTCAAACAATTACCATTCTTGTTCCAGAAGTCCAGGTCAGCAATAAATTCAGGGTGTCAGTTCAAGGGAGTATCCGGCAGCATAGTCAGCACACAAAGCAAGGCTCAAGGTCCTTCAGGAACACCCACCGAGGATCAAAAGATAAACA
Source organism: Ctenosaura bakeri (assembly GCA_948474755.1). Taxonomy (NCBI): domain Eukaryota; kingdom Metazoa; phylum Chordata; class Lepidosauria; order Squamata; family Iguanidae; genus Ctenosaura; species Ctenosaura bakeri. Next base: position 199,377 of record CAOLHI010002902.1, read on the forward strand.
AGTTGCTTCTACCAGAAAGGGTAGTTGTCTGCAACGGACTTCTCCCTGCCCAGTCTCTGATATTTATTGGCCAGCAGCCTCCCTCAGCTGCTGCCTGATTAATGAGTCTTTATCCTATATGAGTGCTCTGAGTGTCTCAGGGGCCCTCCTTTTCTCATCTACGCTGGGCTGCACTAAGAATTGTCCCTTTCGTGTCTGTGTGTTGTGGCTGCTGGGAAGAGTCCTGTCTCTGTCTGCATCTGAAGACTGAGGCATGAGATATACCAGGGCTTCATAGTGTAATTCTCTGCATTCAGTAACCCATGCTAATTATCCTGCACCACTTTGGTATTGAATGACTATATGGTGCAACTGCATGCACATCCAAATGTTCAGCTGAAATCAAAATTGAATGATCACCCACATGCAGCAACAGTGCCACGTGCGCTGCTCTGCTTCTGTGAACTGGAACTGAATGCAACCTTCTCCATTGGCCAAAAATGCCCAACTGCTTCTGTAGGGGGACCTACACCCATGTAAGACAACAATGGAATTTTGGCCCCTGGTTTGTGTTTTCAGGGTGTACCTGATAAGATCTCCTGCTGTGAATATTGGCATTACAGGTGAAGGATGGCTAAGGTTGGCTGTGTCATATTGAAAGAGAGAAAGAGATTTGTGGTTGTCTGTAATGTCTCAATGAATATTTTATGCACTTATATTACACCCTTATTTTCAAGCTGTTTGCTGTGGATATGTCACAGCACAATATTCCAGTGTCTCAAGAAGGGTGATTCTTGGAAGAACTCCTAGGGTGAAATTCACATGGCCCCTCCCAAAACTGCAAACCCCAGGATTCCATAGGAAGTTGAAAGTGGAATCATCGCACTATAACAGACTCGTGCGGAAATGGCCTTTGTTTCCCAGTAGCCCGCAAAGAAATTTGGATCTACTTGCTTTGATGAAAGGTGGAGGCAGAAACCCATTTGTGTGCCTATTGGGGGGCAGCCACAGGGAGTCTTCTTCTTGCCAGAGCTTCCCCACCCATAGCAGTGCAGTCACGGGGGAAATAACTGGAACATTTACAAGGTTCCCCTCTTCCCCAGTGCCAACAATTTTTCAAGCTGTTAATTCACTTCATCTCACCATTCACAAGGCGAGTGCCTCCAAGATATTGGCAATCATAATTTTTATGACTAGTTATTGTAACGCCGGAGTCAAATTTGTCTCAATGTCACCCTAGAGAATAGCGTAGCATCAAATTAGCATGGTAAGCAAAGAGAGAGGGAGAGAGGGGGAGAGAAAGAGAGAGGGTGGAGAGAGATTGGTCAGAGAGAGAGATGGGCATATGGGCCACCGACAACTGGTATGAGCAAAAATCCATAATTGGGCTTGGAGTTTTCACTCAGAACCATCACACTGGGCCAGAACAAGGGGCCATTTGTCTCAGGCTTCTTCGTAACTCAGAGAATGGTGGACATTATGATCCTTTGACTGAACAGTATTGTGGGATCTCCGTGGCTTAACTTTGGAGTGCGCAATTCACACATTCACGTCCATAGCTTGGCACCTGCCATGGATGCAACTTGCATGTGTGAAATCTCCTTTGTCATCTCACATAACTCTTTGCTAGTTTTGTTCTCAAACGAATCATTTTGAAGTTTTCTCCCTGCTGGAGAACAAGACAAGAAGTGTGGCACATTTTCCTGTGAGTTTTCACGTGTTGTAGCAGAATTATCTGCTGGAGAGCTTTAGTGCTGAACATTCCTGAGCCACAGCACTAGAGCTTTCTAGCAAAGAATTCTAAAGAGTTCCCCAAACTACATATCCCAGAGCTCTATAGATTGGAACCATTGCAGTTAAAGTAGTATGAAACTGCTATAAGTGTGCAATGTGTGCATACCTTATGTTAGGCCATTTCTGCATACACTGTTATAGTGCTATTGTTCTACTTTCAACATCCTGTGGAAATCTGGGGTTTGTAGTTTATTGAGGCCAACGAGCTCTCTGGCTGAGAATCCTAAAGACCTCTCCCTAAACTGCAAACCCCAGGACTCCATAGGCTGTTGAAAGTGGAATAATAGCACTATAACAGGCTAGTGCAGAAATGGCATTAGTTCAATGGGTTTCTATGTTGTCATATTTCATTCTCTGTCCGAGGGATGTGCGTCTTGTCTCTACAACCTTTATAGCCACTCTCGCCTCTGGTTAACTCCTCCCCATTACTGGGTGCAAAGGAGTCCAGTGGTAAAGAGACAGCTAGGGGTGGGCTGGCAGGGGGTATCCGCACCCGGGGGTGCCTTGCCCCATTAGCCCCCTGACGTCAGCCAACACTGCGCTGCGTCCCTCCAAGTGTTACTTAAGGCAAATCCTACATCTAGAAGCTCATTAATTTTTTTTCAATTTTTCTTTTCATTTCCATCCTCCCACCACCACCACCAAAAAAAGAAAAAAAAAATTAAAATCCCTTTCCCAATGGAAGTCATTTGTGCTTATCTTCTGCTAAACAACCCGGGTCATAAAAGGTAATGCCATGGGTAGCAGAATGTAAACACACACATTTTCCCTCAATAAACATGCTAATTTCTAGCTATAATATTCACAAGTAAAATATCCATCACGGAGATCCTATTTGGTGAAGGCAGCAACCCTCATCCGTCAAGGGAGGGGGTTCCTGCCAGTTCGCGGCGGGAGGCAAATAGTACAACTTAACTCACTTGATGATGCCCTCCGGGGAAAAACATGGGCCTCATAAATGAGCCTGGAAATGTGATAAAAGGATAATCTTGCATAAATGAGATCATATCATCATTACCTGCACAAACATAACTTTGGAAGAGAAAAGAAAGAGGCATTAGTTGAGCAATAGGGTCGTCTCCGATACAAATTAAAACCGAGAGGGAAAGGCAGGTCTGCACCGTTGCAGGGTTGGACTTCTAATGCCGCAGGAGCCAAGGACTGCCCCAATTAACCCCCTTCGTCCTCGTCTTGCCCCATCAGTACAGCTCCCCAAAGCTTCCTGGGTGTGTCTAGACAACTCGGCTGAGACTCGGCATCAAGCCTGTGTGGCGTAAATCTCCGCAGACAGAGGCCATTTCTGCACTAGCCTGTTATAGTGCTATTATTCCACTTTCAACCTCTTATGGAATCCTGGGGTTTCCAGTTTAGGGAGGAGCCTTTAGGATTCTCAGCCAGAGAGCTCTTTGGCCTCAGGAAACTACAAACCCCAGGATTCCACAGGGCACTGAAAGTGGAATATAAAGCACTATAACAGTGTAATGCAGAAATGGCCAGAGTTACAGATGAATTGCGTTCCACCATCCTTGTGTGCAATGGCAATGTCACACAACCGAAGGTGCAACCAAAGATGCAACAGAATGTCCACACTGATCATTATTCTCCCGATAGCATTTTTAAAGTTTGGGTTCCATGCTAGCTAGCCATCAGGCTTTGGCTATTGGTCCAAGTCTGAGGGCCAGAGAGGACCAGATTTCCAATGGTTCAGTTGGTGCAGTTGCTTCTTGACTTTCCCCATGGTTCTCCTGTCATCGGTATTTTGTGTCTGTCTACTTGTCTGTCTGTGTTAACTGAACAATTGGATGAAAATGCATGGGATCTGGCTGCTGGTTCCTAGGAACAGGTTCACACTGGACAATTTTGTGCTGCCACCTACTGTACCTTACATTTTTATTTTGAATTGATTTATTCATTTGGTTAATGGCTGTGCCACAATTCTTAGAACAGATACCCACCGTAGGGGCTACTTGTTTCTGAAACTTCTCCAGGGTCCAAAATCTCCTTAATCTGGCCTTCAGACCAGGTTATAACTAGGGGTACAAAACCGTCCTTTGATGAAGGGGTGGCTGGTGTAGAGTAGCCTTTGATTCTTTTACTTCAATAGCCTTAAGGCAGGAACCGGGGCCAAGGTATCATAGGATTGCAGCTCCCATGCTCCCTCACAGTTGGCTATTCTGGTTAGGGCTGATGGGAGCTGAATTCCAGCAATATCTGGAGGACCTCGCGCTCCACATCCCTGACTCAGAGTTTGCACTGGTTAGGAGGTTAGTTTTACTCTAGGCAATTTCATGGAAAAGTGGGTCTTGCGAAGGGATTGGAGAATCAGCGTAGGATGATGGTTTTCATGTTGGATCAGGACTCCAGGAGACCAGAGTTCAAATTCCTGCTCACCCACGGAAACCCTCTGGCTGACTGTGGGCAAGTCATACACTCTCAGCCTCAAGGGAAGGCAATAGTGACAACCCCCCTCTGAACACATCTTGCTACGAAAACCCCATGATAGGTTCATTTGAAGGTTCAGAAGTGACTTGAAGGCGCATAACAAACAAATGACAAAAGCGGGATTGATCTGGGTTGGTGGGAAGAGGGAGAAAGATGGAGACACACAATGCAATGGTGTCACAGACAGATGCTTCAGGAACAAGAAAGAAATAGACATCTTTCCTTGGGATGATAATTTCTATTCCTGTTGTTGTGTTGTTGTCGTTGTGTCGTTGTCGTTGTGTTGCTGTTGTTGTTGTGTGCTCTCAAGCCATTTCTGACCCATAGCAATCCTAAGGCGAACCTATCGCAGGGTTTTCTTGGCTCAATTTCTTCAGAAGAGGTTTGCTTTTGCCTTCCTCTGAGGCTGAGAGAGTGTGACTTGCCCAAGGGCACCCGGGGGTCTCCATAGCTGAGCAGGGCTTTGAACTCAGGTCTCCACAATCCAATACTCAGACTGCTACATCATGCTGGCTTGGAAATTATGGTCTGTATCCTATTAGTTTGTCCCAAATATTCCATAGAATCAATTGTTGGATGGTGGGTTGGCTCATAAGTTTATCCCACCGACTTAGTGGGCCCACTCACTTTGAAGGATGGGAGGTGTTCTTTCCAAAATAATGTTCATATATATGTTTGGTAAACCAAGGGCTCTGAGAAAGCGAAGGCTCTATATTGAGAGAGGTCGCATGCACACTTTTAGAGAAGAAAATTTCACAAAATTGACTGCAAGGGAACCTCTTGCTGAAAAGTAGCATTGGAGGAAAACCACAGTTGGAAACTCTGACTCATAACCGGGAGTTGATATATAGCATTAAAATGGATGATATAAAAACCTAATTTTTGCTCTCTGGAGAAGGTAGCTTGCAAGGCTTTGAAATGAGAATCTGGGAGCTGGAATTGTGGAGATGACAAGAAGTCCAGCCGTGGTTGCTTGTGCTGGCTCAAGATCACAGCCTGGGAAAGTTACCTTTTTGGAATATGACTCCCAGCATTCCCAGACAGCAGAGCTATGGATTCAGAACACAGAACAACAACACTACAGCACCAACAACAACTATTTCTAGCACAGGATGATGGCAGTTATGTCACCTTGGGGTGGAGAAACCATGCCAAGTTTTATCGGCACTATTCCCAGTTTTACAAGAGATCTCCAAGCTGGTGGCCCCATTTTGGGGACGTTGATTCAACACATTGGATAGCTCCCCTAAAACTAAGGGTGGTGTCTCTAAATTCCATTGTTGATTCAACATCTGAATGAAACAGAGGCCATTTCCGCACTAGCCTGTTATATCCTATGGAATCCTGGTGTTTGCAGTTTCGGAAGCGGCCAGCCGGGTAGCTTACAAATAAGGGTAGCTTACAAATGACACTGAAACCACAAATTGAACAGTTTAAAACAACAAAAATAATTTAGCTAAGCCAGAAAACATATTTAATGTAATAGCTAGGAGTTTAAAAGTTTTTAGAACTATGTACACCTGCCTTGGAGATAAATTAAGGAGTCTCAAAGACCCATGGTGAACAGCCAGGTTTTTGGTTGGTGGCTAAATAAAACAAGTGTTGGTGCCCACTGGCCTTCCAGAGGGAGGGGATTCCACAATTGGGGGTGCCATGGCCAAAAAGGCCCTCTCCCATGTCTCCAGCCACTTAGAGCTTTAAATGCCACTGCAAACACATTCAAATCTGCGCACATATCACTCATTCCCTCTCATTCCAGCACTATTCTAAATCCACCATACTGCTAGCAGAGTGGAAATTCCTGCTTGTGCAAATTGCACCGGGATCACGCCTTTGCTCAAGCGCCTGTGCAAAGCCGTTGCACAAGAAGGTGAGCAACCACTTTCGCAGTGTCTTGTGCCATTCAAAATCTCTTTTGGAGGCCACCTTTGTCCTTACTCTAAACACACACACCAGCCCCAGTTAATGGGCTTTGCACCACTAGAAAGACATGAGTGGACAAAGGGCATAATGTTCCACATTCAGACATGCATTTTTGATAAGTGTTTTTTCAGCCATTTCCACCCTACATTGTTATAGTCCTCTTATTCCACTTTCAGTATCCTGTGGAATTCTGGGGTTTATAGTTTACTGCGGCCAAAGAGCTCTCTGGCTGAGGATTGTAAAGGCCCCTCCCTAAACTGCAAACCCCAGGAGTCCATAGGATGTTGTAAGTGGAACAATAGCACTATAACAGTGTAGTGCGGAAATGGTCTTCTCTCAAAACCTGTAACCCAAGGCTCACTGGTGTTTTCTCCCAAAATGTACATTGCAACAACTGTTTTGATACTTTTTGTTCTTAAGCAGAGAACCACGTCACAAGGGCAAAATCCGGTGGACTATTTGGATGTTCACCTTTTCCCAGACTGTATGGATCAGGACAGTTCGTACTGGAATGGACAGACACCCAAATCCTCCAGGATCTCCGCTGGACATTATGGTGGCTTTTGGTGCACCCGGTTGTCTGAGCTCAGGGTGGCCTCCTGCTGCATCTCCTGATATTATCATTTCCGCCGGAATGAATCTGGGTCCTCTTCTAATTGGAATCTTTCTCCTGGTGAGCCTCCCGCCTCTCCCTCCACCCCCCTCTCCCCACTCCACCGCCACGGCCCCCTCTCCTGTCTAAACATCCCAAACCACTTATCTCCTCCTCTTACACAGACCTCATTACAGTTTCCCACCGAGGGAATATTTATCATAATTTTATCCCATCTGTCAAGTGAACGCTCCGTGAGGAAATCAAGTTATTCAGTGAGTTGATATACAAAGAGGTCCTTCACGTCCGCCTTTGATCCCGGCTTCCCCGGAGCCTGGGGGTGTGGGGTGTGCGCACGAGCGCATTGGGCTCCAGGGAGAAATGGACACATTTGCTCCTCAGCCCTGGAAGGGAAATGTAAAATCTCTATTAATTACCATGCAAATCACTGTGTGAAAAGATTTGCTCCCCTTCTGCCCTCTGAGAGTTACAGAAGCTCAGCGCTTAGAGGAGAGAGCTTGGAAAGTTACTTTTTAAAAAGTAGTTCATTCCTGTTAGTCATTAGAAGTGGCTAAAAAGTCATTTGTTTTTGCTGCTTGTTCTGCTGTTGAGGAAACTGTAATCGTTGTGTTCTTTCTTATATTTTCAGTGCTTTCATCACTTAAGGCCATTTCTGCACTAGACTATTATAGCGCTATTATTCCACTTTCAGCATCCTGTGGAATCCTGGGGTTTGCAGTTTAGGGAGGGGATTCCATAGGATGTTGAAAGTGGAATAATAGCACTATAACAGGCTAGTGTGGAAACGGCTTTGTTTAAACTGTACCAAAAGAAAGAGAAACATTACAGCTTTCCAATCCAGTTCTGTTGCCTTGCAAGAAGACCCAGCTTTCTACACAAGGCATGTGTGGTTCTGTGGACCTTGGAAGGGAGGTAAATGCAAAGGATTCCAAAGGTGGGCCACGAATGGAGGTTTTGGGTGGCTGCCAATTCAATTCCAGTTTGAGAGGGGGAGGAAGAAAGCCCTGGAATTTACCTAATGACGTCCTTTGACCTGAGCCTCTCCCGTTATTGTTGCAAACAAGATTGTTCTTCTGTTGCTTAAATACTTCACTGTCAAAAAATGGGATGGTGGCAGGACGGGGATGACCTCCAGGAGACACATACCCGGCTGGAAAAATCTTGGCTTGAGTCCTCGGCGTAATTAATGGTCTTGTTCCCAGGGAGAGACAATGATGGATCTCTGTGTGTGCCGGGCCACACGGTTGGGCCTAATTCAACACTCGTCACCCGCACTTCGGTCTGTATCAACAAGCCCCTCGGACTAGTGAGCTAAGCTCAAACAGAGAATGACCTCATATGGGAGGGGACTCCAGCCACGAGAATCTTTGCGGCAGCGTTTCAACACAACTGTGTGTTTTGATGTGCTGCGGCTCAGTTCACAATTGTTCCGAAATCTACATAAGACAGCCTCCAAGAAAGAGGGAAAAATGGACAGCTACTAGGATCACAAAGCATAAATCACTGCTCATGGAGTTGTGCATTGACTGTGGTATGCAGCTGCGTGACCACAGTATGCAAACAAATGCACCACTGGATGTACAATTTAAAGCACAGTGGAATGCATAACAGGACACACATACATCCAGCACATGCAAGAGCACCCCTTTCTACTTCCATGACCTTGAACTGAATATAGACATTGTACACTGGGGAAAAATGCCCAGCTGTTTCCATAGCGGACCTTCTGTGTCTTATACTGGCATAAACACTGCTGTGCAAAGTGGTTGTGGGTTTCAGGACACATCCATCAGGGTTGCACAAGAGATGTGGCTAGCAACATGCCAGTTCTCATCCCAGCTACATATATAATGGAATAATACCTCTGAGAAAAGTCCCTTACTTCAACAGAACTCATATCAAGGTGGATAGACTGTATTGCTTTGACACCTCAAGACTAAGACCATTTCCACCCTACAATTATTGCATTCTCAGCATCCCATGGAGTCCTGGGACTTTCAGTTTAGGGAGGGTCATTCAGAATTCTCAGCCAAGAGCTCTTTGGCCTCAGGAAACTACCAACCCCAGAATTCCACAGGAGGTTGAAAGTGGAATAATAGCACTATAACAGTACCCATTTCTGCACTAGGCTGCTATAGCACTATGATTGCACTTTCAACTTCCTATGGAATCCTGAGGTTTGCAGTTTCGGGAGGGGCCACCTGGCCCCTTTCGAAACTGCAAACCCCAGGATTCCATAGGAGGTTGAAAGTGGAATCACAGCGCTATAACAGCCTAGTGCGGAAATGACCTAACAGGTCACCTCCTTGACAGACTTGTATTGCACAAAACTTTGAAGATCTTACATAAACCTCTGATCCCATCCACACCACTATATTGTCGCTGTTGTTACTTGCTGCCAAGTTGACCTCGACCTGTGGTGGCCCCATGAATGAGAGCTCCCCAAGATCCCCAGCCACCAGCGTCTCTGCTCAGGTCTTGCAAACTCATGGCAGCCGGGGCTTCATTGATTGAGCCAGTCCACTTGTAATCTACTTGTAATGCAGTCTCCCTATTTTCTTACTGTCTTCTGCTTTAGGAAGAATTATCTCGTTATCTCATGATAAGTCCAAAGTATGACAGTCTCAATGTAATCATCTTGGCTTTCAGAGAAAATTTAGGCTTGAGTTTTCTCCAAGACGTACTCACTTGCCTTCCTTAGCAGCCCATGATAAGAGTGCATTCTATGGATGCATCTGAAGAAGTGGATTGCAATCCACAAGATCTCATGGAGAAATAAATCAGTCAGTCTTAAAGGTGCCACAGGATCCTTCCTACCCCCCTTTGGTTTTAACTCTGTATACACTCAGGAGCACCGGAGCAGCTTTGAGTCGAAGAACACCCAAGAGAGAAGCCTTGCAGCGCACAAACTCACTTCTTCCTGGGGACACCTGCTTCCCTTTAGGAGAAGGAGCCGTGGGTCTCCTCCTCTCCTCTCCTCTCCTCCCCCAAGCGACTGAAAATAGGACTTCCTGGAAGAAGACACCCGGCCATTATCTGCAACCTTCAATCTCTTTTCCTTTCAAAGGCCTCCACTTATCGCTGGAGCAGCTTGGATCCAAATGACAGGCGTGACCGAAAGGAGACTCGGCCGTGCTACGCACACCCTCTATTAGCAGAGTGGAGGGTTATGGTTTGGGTTTGTAAGAGGTGGCTTTTGCATTTAAAAAGAAAACTACCCTGATAAGGGATACAGTTTCGGGAGTCTTAAATAATCCCTCCAATGTTTGTCTGGGCTGTAATTTTCACAGTCAGTTGCTGACTCTTTGACCAGGGAAATGTGTAATTTCCTGGTATCCTCAGCAGCCCTCAGACGTTCCAAGCTGCCTGCAGCTGAGCCTATAATAAGCAGGCTGGTTCGCTCTGCATTTTATTCCAGCAGGACCAAATGTTATGACTAAAATACAAAATGGTTCTGCACTTACAGGCAGCTGTGTAAGCAACCGTGTGCTGTGATTTGGGTCTCCCACTGGATAGAACAGGGATGGAAGTCATGCAGTCTGCAGAAAACCTGTGGCCCACAGAGGGTCCTGTATGGCTCTTGCTTCCCAGTCCTGAAATTTTCTTTAAAAATGACACAAACCCATTGTTTTCATCCAAGAATTACATCTGGGGCTGAGTCTTAGGCCATTTCTGCATTAGACTGTTATAGTGCTACTATTCCACTTTCAGCATCCTATGGAATCCTTTGAGGCCCCTCCCTAAACTGCAAACCCCAGGATCCCACAGGATGTTGAAAGTGGAATCATAGCGCTATAACAGTCTAGTGCGGAAACAGCCTTATTGTTACTCATGATTAGAATAGACCCATTCAACAAATTGGGTTACCCTTGTGTTGACTCAACCTGTGTTGAATCAACAATTGATTCAGCCATACCCTCCCACTGTCTCAGTTCGGTCCCAAATAATCCCCCACTGTCCCTCTTTTTTGAGTACTTTTAAAACATCCTGGTTTCCTTCCCTCACTTTCCACCTTTGTCCTGCGCTTGCTCCCATTGCTACAAACTGAGCTCAAAGTGCAAAAGTAGTTTGCACTCGATTAACCTGAAAGGAGGGAGAGGAGAAGAGGAGGCAGAGTCTTGCTCATTTAGGTTCCTCTTTTTTCTTTTCTTTTTCTGGACTTTCCTAAAGGCAGTACCGAAATTTCATGTGTTCTTTGCTTAAAACACTAGTCTTGCAGGTTCTTCTCCAGGAATAACTTTTGTCCTCTGATGGCTCGGTCCCACCCTTTGGGCCAATCAGGACAATATGTCCTGATTTTCATCTGTGAAATGTTTGAGGGTATGAGACCAAAGTCTTAGGGGAACCCTGGAATGACACTCATGTCCAGCACGGGAGAGCCGATGTTGCATATGTCTGGCCAGTAATTGCTTCCTGGGCTCCACCTCTCTGATGCCGCTAGGTGGCAGAGGGCATTGCAAAATGCTTCGCTCAGCATTAAGAAGCTGGCATTGCTCAAGCCGGGCTCTGGCGCTGCATGCCGTTCGTGCCAGAAGAGCAGCAGTGGGCATCTTTTGGGGCTGGGGGAGAACTGAGGTTGGGTGGATCCTGACAAAAAGAAAGACAGATGTCATAGGCGTCTGTTGTGCCAAAGAAGATGGTTTGCTGTTCCTCTCCCAACTGTCTTTTCAGTTCCATAAATCTTGAGAGAAAGGTGGATAATATTGACATAAGCCATTTCCGCACTAGCCTGTTATAGCGCTCTGATTCCACTTTCAACGTCCCATGGAATCCAGCCGGCCCCTCCCTAAACTGCAAACCCCAGGATTCCGTAGGATGTTGAAAGTGGAATTAGAGCACTATAATGGGCTAGTGCAGAAATGGCCTCAGAGAGGAGCTGATTTTTGTCTCCCTGTAAAATGCATAGAACTGATAGATTAATAGATCTTGGACTGGAAAATAAAACCATGAAGGGTATGCTAGCTGGGAGACTCCGGGAATTTTAGTCCCAGAAAGTCTGTTTCTCAGGCCAGATTTATCAATAGTTCAACTGGTGCAATTGTTCCAGGCCCCTCGCAGGGTAAGGGGCCCAGTGCAGCAGGAGAAAGGTGTAGCAAACTGTTTCCTCCTCTTGTGCCATAACTTTTTAAGTGCTATGTAAGAAAGTGAATAAAATGTCATTGGGATCAGACTGTTACGTCTTGGAAATGGGTTCATGCACAGGCGTGCATGTGCTTTGGTCTCTTGGATTCTGTGTTTCAATTGCCATTTATTCTTTTATGTCTTTTCTCTGCCACCTCTCAAAAAATAATTTGGACACATGTTACGGAACTGCTTTAAAGGACATTTCTACACTAGCTTGTTACAGCGCTATGATTTCACTTTCAACATCCTATGGAATCCTGGGGTTTGCAGTCTCTGGCCCCTCCCTAAACTGCAAACTCCAGGATTCCATAGGATGTTGAAAGTGGAATCATAGCGCTTTAACAGGCTAGTGCGGAAATGGCCAAAGATGGCTTAATTGCTTTCTTAAAATTAACGTTGACAAGTTGGAACATGTCCAGAAGAGGGTGACCAAAACACTAGAAGGCCTGGAACCCTCTGAGGAGCAGCTTAGGAAGCTGAGTGTGTTTAGCCTGGAAAAGAGAAGGTTAAGAGAAGGAGACATAATAGACATGTTTAAATATTTAAAGGGATGCCATATGGAGGATGGCACAAGCCTGTTTTCTGCTGCTCCAGAGACTAGGACATGGAGCAATGGCCTCAAACGTCAGGAAAAGAGATTGCATCTAAACATTAAGAGGAACTTCCTGAAGGTAAGAGCAGTTGGACAGTGGAATCCGCTGCTGCCTTAGATCGTAAGCTCTGGCTTACAAATCTGTACCTGCAATACAGAATGGCAACCAAGATGATGTAGAACCTAGGTGAGAAGCATGTGGTCCTCCAGATATTGCCGGACTGCAGCTCCCAGCATTCCTCACCATTGACTAGCATGGCAAGGGGTGCTGGGACATGCATCTCTGACCTGGAAACTCCAACAACAACAGCAGCAGCAGCAACAATAATATATTTATATATTTCTTACCAGCCTTTCCCCAAGACTCGAGACAGGGTACAACATAAATTAAAATACAATTACAATTAATTTTACAATTATCATAAAGAGCAGCTGTGTCAGAATGCACACTAACAATTCAGAGAGGTTCCCCCATTTTGCCAGCTCTTGTGTCTGGTCATTGGATGGCTACTCCCAGAAACCCCAGTCCACTATGCAGTTGCAATCCAAAGACAGGCATTTTTTTTTCTGACCTCGGTTTTTAAAAACATCTTGCATCAGATAAATTCAGATTTGTTATGAGAAATTGCTTCTATCCTGTGCTTTAACAAGACACGGTCCAGAAAGCAGCCACGTTTTCCCTCTCTTTGCTACCACACGTTCCCTCTTGCAGGTGCAGCTGCAAACCAGATGGACTCGCCCTTGCTGAGCCGCTCGCCTGTTTTCACTTTGCTTAACACCTGCCCTCTGAGATCTCGCCTCTCTGCAGACAGCAGATGGATGGAGATGTTTTGCAGAACACGTCTACCTATCTACATGGCTTTCCTCTGACTTAAAGCATCCTGGATGAGGGCCATTTCCGCACTAGCCTGTTATAGCGCTATGATTCCACTTTCAACATCCTCTGGAATCCAGGGGTTTGCAGTTTCGGGAGGGGCCGGCCGGCCCCAGGATTCCATAGGAGGTTGAAAGTGGAATCACAGAGCTATAACAGGCTAGTGCGGAAATGGCCGAGGAAAGGAACAGGGGAGCAAGAAAAGAGAACCCCCATTCTCTTCCCCTCCCCACGGTGATGAATTCATACTGGGGCACTTCATCACCAGACTGGCTATAGTACTATTATTCCACTTTCAACATCCTATGGAATTCTGGGGTTTGCAGTTTCGGGAGGGGCCTTTGAGGAATCCTCAGGATTCTATAGGATATTGAAAGTGGGATAATAGTACTGTAACAGTCTAGTGCGGAAATGGCCGTAGATATATAGATATCAAAAACTTCTGTAATGTATTTTTTTGGCCTGTGATAAACATTACAGCTGCTACTCCCACTCCAAAAGAGGGTTGTGGAATGGTTCCACATTCCACCAAGCATCTTAACCCAGCCATGGATCAGCGCCTAGTCTGTGGGTACCGTTTCCTGTACGCTGTGTCCATGTGGAAGCCATTAGCCCAAGGATGGTCAGCAACAGTGACGCTGGCTTGTCAGGAGGCAAAACCTGGCTACGGCATTGGTACAGAGGAGTAGAGGAATAAAGGAAGTCGGATGTGTTAATACCTGTCAGGCAAAGACCAACAACTTCCTTATTATCCCTGATTCACAATTGGTTTGGAGGTCCAGGAGCTGGCAGGCGTCCAGTGCGTTCCAGAAGAATTTCTCCCCACACGCAAAGCCTTTGGGGTTCCATACCCTCCAACATTCCCAAGATGGAAACCAGGAAAAAATTGGGGTCAAATTCAATGCCAGGTCAGTTTTAGAAAGCTAAAAAAAACCTGAAATGACGATAACAGTTTTGATACGTTGCTTTAAAATGTAAATTTCTTGGTAGGATTTTCCAGGGTCTCTTCTTTCCTTTGAAATTCACTTCATTGCCCGTGGAAATGATTTATTTATCCCCAAACTGAGAATTCTGCACACATGCACACACCCAAACACTTTGTGCCACTGACAGCTGCTATCTTCCATGCCAGCATGGTAGTGAACCCACTCTGTGTTTAAAGGAGCTATCCATGGTGCTGACGCTATTTAGAGAATAGACTTTGACGCTTTGGATAACTCCCTTAAAGTTCAGACTAAAACCCGGAGCAGATTCACCACCCTGCTGACACTTCTTGATGGCATAGGTAGACTGGAGGTCATAGAGAATTGAGGGAGAAGGAGAGAAAAAAAGGTTTGTAAGGGAATGTCTTCACCCTACTTCTCTTGGCTGCTAAGCTGAAAAAAATCTTCTTGGACTGGAGTAGCAAAAAGAATTTGTTCTTTTTTGGACTAAAAAAAAAAGTGCAGTACTTTTTGAACTGTGTTATATGAACCTGAGACCTCAGATCGCTTGCCAGACAGTCTCTTCCTGCCAAAATGAGGGATTTAAAAACAGACACATAAAAACACCCATAAATGCAGTACTTTGTTCCTCCTCAGCTGTGTTGGGCTGGAAGGATTGGGGTGGAACGAGGCACCGTTTGGTTTGGTGCTGAGCTGGAGTCCAGAACAGTAGCAAAGGATCTCCTGGAGGGAATGGCCAACCAGAGAGTTGTGGGGCAGGTCAGAAAGTCAAGAGCTGGAACTTTTTCTTTTTCCTTTTAAAAGCCAAGTGGAAACATAGCATTGAAGGAGCAAATCAGCCAGTAACGTGAAGTTCCGGCTGGAGCCTTGAAAGCAGGAAACCGTTTCAGGAGGGCCCAAAACGCAGGAAGGTGAGGAAGGGAGTGGGAGGCAGGTCAGCTGGATCGAGGAAAGGAAGGAAGAAGCACAAGTCTAGATTGCGGGTGTCCAAAACAGAAACCCATTCTGGCTTGCCAGTGGTGAGAGGGACACGAGAATTCACACACGCAGCCTGGTTCTTTAGTTGATGTTTTTCCACTGAAAACATCAAGTGCAAAAATGGTGGTTCTCAGTGTGCTTGGTTCTCTGGATCCCTCTGATTCTTGCCACGCTGTCTAGTCCTGGTTTTTCCAGTTCTGCCTGCTCTTGGTGAGTCTCCAACTGTCAGCTCTTGGAGACTCTATGGATGTTCTGACTGGGATGGGGAAAAGCCTCAGCTGACGACACAATTCCTCCTGGCTGCCCTCTTTCAACTGGTGTCACGCTTTTGATTGCTTCAATGGCTCAGACAGCAACTGATCCTACTGTGGAGAAAGTCCAAAGGAACATGGATCCTGGTTGTGTCTTTTGTACGTATAAGTTCCTCTGCGGAAGTGGTTGGATGTTTTTGTCTGATACCAAATGTCGGCATCCACTTCAAGCTTGTGGAAGTGGAGTTGTCTGTACAGTACCATTGCACATGCCAATTTGCATCATGCATCAGAACACATTGTGCATGCCTTGCATGCAGCTTTGGTTGTGTATTCAGTAGTGTATCTGGGCTCCTGGTTCAGTTGTGCAATGCTGCCACACATCAGAAGGGCTGCGTAGCACAATTAGGCTGAGATCACTTTAGCAAATATCTGCTGGCAGAGTTACATTACTCAGCCCCTGTACCGAATACCAACACTGTGCAGGGTGTGAGGATCATTTGTCAGTAGCACGGTGGACAATTGGCTGTGCAGTTGCAATGCACAACACTCAAATTCAGTGCACACAGACATTGTGCATTCATGTGCAACTTTGCCTACTTTAATGCTGTACCATATGTGTGAGAGTTCTGCATGTGTAGCTCTGGTCACACTCCCATCCGCTGTACAGAACTGCTACACGTGGCCTAAAAAAACAAACAAACAACCAATAAAAAAAAAAAAGACTCCTCATGTATAGCAAAACAGGATACTAGCCTGAAAGCATAACTCCATAGACAGAGATTTACGCTACACAAAGGATCTTCTTCTTTGTCAGTTCAGTGCAGAGCTATAGAACTTTTGCAGCTGTTAAATTCTGGCCATTCCAGCTAGGTGGGTGGGTCTTTGGATGCCTGCAATGACCAGTGTGGTTGATATATGCTTTGCAGATGAAATTGCATCCATTCTGCCTTGGACTTCAGGATGGCTAGTGGGTCCGCAAATGAATCTGAGAGTCCAGTGGCCGGTTAGGATCATATGGCTATCTTTCAGTTCATTTAGCCCTGGAATGTGGACAAGATGCTTGGAAGCTTGGATGCTTGAAACGTCCCCACACTAGAAGCAAAACTGCCCAGAAAGTCACTTCTGCTTTTGGAAATCATTTGTTTTCCTTTTTAAATGTGATACTGAGTGTCAGTGGGCTGCAGTATATTTAAAAGGCCAATTTCTACTCCCAGATGTTTCCAAGAACAGCAGTTTACTCTTCTTATTGTCCAGAAAAAGGGGATTCTGGGGAAAGTTTGGAAGGGCTGAGGGCCACAAAATCAGGCCTGGGGCCACAGGCAGCCCCAAGACACGCACACACCCTTGCCCACCACTTGATCCTCGCAGCCTCTGTGACTCTGTGTTAAAACGCTTTGCAAAAAAGCCCCAGAAGACCCGAAAAAATGGTCCGCCCATCTTCAGCCCGAAGAACAAACATTTGACATGCCTTCCGCCAGCTCATTCCCGTGGGACAACACACAGCAGATTGTTCTGAGGACAAGGCCAACTGTGTTTTGGTTCCCCTGACATTTCCAAGCGGGGTTTGAATTTTCTTTGGTGACACCCTCTCGCTCTCGGGCGGGGTTCTTGGGCCCTCGTTATACTGGGTGGCATTGTTGCGGCCAAGAGGCTGCGGACTGACCGGCTCCACTACATCACCCTGTGCGGTGGAGGCATCCAAAGCCATCAGAGTCAGGGAAAAAGCCCTCTTTTCTGGCTCTGTATGGTCCAGCAGACCTCCTGTCGCCAAGCTGAGATTGCACATGGCCAACCCGCATGAGCGTGGGCAGGGTTTTAGGATGTACCCAGGCCAGGACGGCGCTAGCTCAGAATTAAATGCCCCCCAGACTGTCTGGATCCAGCCCTGGACTGACTGGGCATCCATGGGGCTTCTTGTTCCCA